>WKFP01014333.1:739772-791455 GCA_011057875.1 Pterocles orientalis
GGGGGGGTGGGATTTGGGAGAAAAGGACAGAGACCAATGGAGTGACTCGCAGTGCTATTTCTGTCCTGGGAGAGCCATGGCTGCAGCATGCCCAGCATCCACCAAAGGGCAGGGCTCAATACTTTTTGCACAACGCACATAGCAATCCTCTGCCCTTCTGGCTTTAAAAGCTGGCAATGGACTTGCTCCTTTTATTTCTGTCTTCGCATCCCGCTGTGGTGATGCCAGCTCACACTCCTCCTGCCCAGCCCAAACCCCTGCGGCACCGGGCAGGGAAAGCCCCATGCCGGCTCTGCTCCCCTCCCTGCCCGGCAGCAGCTCCCTTAGAAAGCTCAGCCTTTTTTTAATTTTTTTTAAGCCTTCTGGATTTTACCTACCACCCCCACACACGCCCAAGAACCCCATTATATCCTGCCTTCAGCCCAGCGTGTACCAACACGAATCCTGCGCTCTCAGCATATCAAGCTTCTCAAGACAATGACATTTCACCACAAAGACACCCCAGTCTGTGACAAACTGGGAAAATGAAATGAGCATCACCATATGCTAACTGCAACAGCGCTGCAAACAGAGATTTTGAAAGGAGATATTGTGCTGTTCCCCGGAGCGGCTAACGGGGATCGATGGCCAAAGCCACTCCTGTTCGACTGTACCGGGTGACACTGAGCTCTGCAGCCTGACGCATAGAGAGAAGAGTTGCTGAGAGAGCCTGGATCTACCTCCTCGCTGCCAAAACTTACTCATCAGAAAATCTTCTAAAGGCTAATGAATGGTCCTACATTACTTTTGAGGCCAGAGAGAAGGGCAGGGTGAGCACATCCAGGCTTTTGCAGTTACTTTGCTTCCATCGAAGCACATATAGGTTACACCAACTGCTCTCATCTTAAAGATTTGGGATGTGCGAAATGCAGATGGCAAGAGGTATAACACCTCCACGTTTCCAGCAGAGAAAGGACCCCATTTGCATGCTGCTGCTCAGCGTGAATTTTGTTAAAATTTATATCACACAGGGGTCTTTTATTCTCTGCTGCATGAATTTTGACAGGAAGCAAAGAATGAGGAATGAGTGTCGCAGCTTGACATATATAAATACAAATTAGCAAGATTTCAAGCTCAGAGTTGGAACAAATGCACCTGATTTTTAAACAGCAATTGAGATTACTTAAAAGATGATGCTTTCTCCACTTTTCAGGGTCATGTCAAATCTCCACCATAGTTTCCTGCACGTCACATTGTACGCTGCTATGGTGCAGTGCCGTCAGTCAGATCCCCTTAAAAAGGTGCACCAGGGGCTCCTACTCCTGGGGCTTCTCTCCCCAACACACTCCCTACACAACATGAAGGTGAGATGGGGCTCACATCACTGTAACCTTCTCCCTCTTTTACACAACCCCTCTTCCTCCAGAATTGGTATCACTGACACCAAAATACTTGATTGGGTTCAGTATTCAGAGGTTTTTTTATCTCACCTATATGTCAACCTCAGGCAAAAATCCCTGCAGGTTTCATCTCTACCATGAGGATGGCTGGCAGCTCGCATTTCACTTTGAAATTGGTTTTTGAAGTGCAAACCAAAACCCTATTGAGAAAAAAAAAAAACAACCAAACCTTACAATGCAACTTACTACTAGAGGAAAATAAATATAAACAAAAAAATCCACAGTACAACTACATGCAGCCTGGCCAGGTCCTCCACTGTGTACCCAGACACGAGGCACCTTCCACTGGCCATTCCTCTCTCCTTTTGCCCAAGCAGAGCCCCATGGACCTCCCGAACTCTTGTGCTTGTCCTCCAGAACCTCACACTTCACTACCCCAAAAGACAGAACTATGCTTCTCGCCTTCAGTCCTACTAGGAGTTACCACAAGCAGGTCAAGCAGAATTGGCTTCTAATTAAAAAACTCTTCTGACAGCAAGCAGAGGAAAAGTGCTCTTCTACTTTCCCGATGAACAGATCTTTAACTCAGTATTTTTTAAGAATTATAAAGTATTAAGATGACACCTTATATTTGCATTAGTGGCCCTCACTAAAAGGAGCCTCTCCAGAGCAGTTCTGAGCAAGCCCTGATTTGCAAATTATACAGTTTTGTTACACATTCTTCCATGAATTACCAGCTTTAAACCAGTCTTCAAAAACTGAATGTACAGCAGATTACCACAAGAGAAAAAGAACTATACATAAAACAAAAAGCCACGCTGTTAAATTTAAAAAGAATCTCATGAGTGACTTCAGAAAAATGTGATGAATGGCTTCCCTGGCTGTTTTGTCAACACTTCCATAGTAATTTGGCAAAAGCACAAAATCACCAAGTTTATATTTTCATCAAATGGCTATTAGCGCTGTTGGAGCCTCACTGACATGAGGCAGCAAGAGCAAGCTCCATGGTTTACATTGCGTTGGCCATGCTCAGTTTGTAAGCTCTCATCTTTCCAGGTTAATGTTTGAAAAATATTCTGTCTTCTAACCTGAGCCTTAAATATGACACAAAGGGTTTCACATGCCAACTACAAAAGAGAAGAGGTACCCGCCCTCTCCAACTATACACCCCATCCATCCTTGCATTACTAGACCAGGGCAAGCAAATCCCCACTCCCAGTGCCTGCACACACCCCTGATCTACAGACCTCTGCATACAAAGACCATCGTCTTTTAATCGACCCTGAAAACGACACACGCACATAGTAACAGGACATCTCTTCTGACAGCTCCGTAGGTTTCAGTGTTTTATGAACCTTCACCACAAAACCCAATCCTATGTTTGACATCTTCCTGACAACAAGAGGACTAAGCCGTTAGCTGGTGTTCAGTTCAAGAATACTGACACACTAATTCTCAAGTTTGAATATGAAAAAAATAGCATTTCAAGTTGACATTCAATAGTAATTTTTACTAAATACTGCATTTAATTAGGGGCTGTAACTCCCAAGCTCTGCCACTTTTTGTTGTTTGGCATCTCCAACCCATCAGGGAACTCTCAAAGTTTCCAAATAATCTTTCTCTCCCACCCATGGTCAAGCTTTTCAGCCCGTGCCTTAAAACCTACCACAGTTTAGAAATACAAGTAATTTTTCAAATCCAAGACTTATCGATAACTGTTTATACACACAGATGTATACACACGAGCACATATATACATGCACATATTTACAAACACAAAAAGAAATTGCTGCATCTATACTGCTTGAACCACAGTTCAGACCAAAATAACCAAGAAATGGAGAGCACAGAAATTAAAATTTTCTTAATTAATAAAAACCAAACACCAAACCAGAAACATGACCGCCATCCAACAAGAACAATACTTACAATTATCTTTTGTGCCTGGGAACAGTACGGTCAGTCAGTTTATACGTTCCTTCTGCAGAGATCCAGTGGGAACAGGCAATGTTTTAGGAAGCGAGTTTTGTGAGTTTTGGAAACAGAAGGAGATTTCAAAAAGCAACATTAGTACCTGCTTGGTGTACTCAACGAGGCCACGCATCTCCTGGGAAGGCCACCCAGAGCTGCCCATGCCCAGAGCCATGGCTGTTCCCATCATACGTTGCTGCAATGGCACCATCCCTTCTCCTCTTTTTAGCACACCTCTGAGGTCCAGGGGATGAAGGACCAAGAGCAATAACAACTGGTTCTAACCACAGCTCTGGGGTCCAAGGAAGGAACCACCACGAAGGCAGAGACGTTGGAGCACTCCACCTTCCAGAGCGAGCACCTGAGCGCCCACCAGCTCTGGGTGGAGAGGTGGATGCACCCAGGGAAGGGATGCACCCACCAAAACTGCACAACAGGACAACTCCACACCTGAAGATGCCCTGACAAGCTTCTACTCAAAATCACAGACATCCCACTTCTCCTGTAATTCTGTAATGGCAGCAAAAGCTTTTCCAAGTATTTAAGTGACCATTTCTCAGCAGACTCATTATACCAGTGGTATAAATATTTGAAAAACTTTAAAAACACCTCATCAAAACCACAGAGGTTTGAACTGTTTAACTACAAAGATAATTTTGTACTACTAGCAGCCCAAAGTGCAGGATCCAGCAAAGTTAATCCACCTCCCTCTTCAACACCAGCAAACTCAAAACCTCAGAAACACTTGCCAACAGTTTAACTAAGTCTGAAGATGTCCAGCTGCATTTACACTACAGCATTTCTCCTTAGCCTTCTAAGATCAGTACAGCTCCCTTTGTGGGGTTGAAAATGTCCTTCAGTCAGCACTGTGATACCGAAAGGAAACCTAGAACAGATGCACAACAGATAAGACTGACGTTCACCTACATTTGTCATGCTGCATGTCAGCAACTGACATAAAAAGTCCCAGACTTTGCACTTTTGAGAACATTTCATCACTCTCCAATTAAAATTCAGACCTTGCCTGAACTCCTAGCATTGGACACAGGCCGGTACCACCACAGAAACCATCTCCTTTCACAGTAATTTTTAAAAATACTAAATAAAAGAATTAACAACTGGTTTTCTGAAGAAAAAGTTGCTTACTGAAGACTGAGTAGCGGACTGGAGACAAAAGTACAGCAGACAACATGGTCATTTCACCTTCCAGGAGGTAGAATCTAACAGAAGCCATGAAAACACTGAATTCCTACTGAGAAGATAACCCAATAAATAAACCCACGCTGTTGTAACACTGCTATACTGGACATTGAGAACAGTTCAGCTAGGATCTCAAAGTGTCCATCTCTATCACAACTTCAACTGAAAATCTGGCAGGCCTGTATTTGAAGGGAAGATTAGCCAGAACTGTCACAAAAATAGAGAACGGGAGCCTTTGACCTCTGCTAGCAACATATCATCTAACCTACATTAAAGCTGCACTTCAGGTTGCTAGCTTGGCTCCATGCCACTTAAAGGTCCATACTCAACACTGGAGACGCTGATTATTTGGAGAATTTTATCACCACACCCAAAAAACACAATTGGCTGAATCTGGAGTTGGATGGGAACAAAGGGTTGGCTTTTTGTTTCAGGAGAAGCTGGGAGGTGTAAGACAAAATCTTCCTTTCAAACAGCTCTCGTTAAAAAAAAAGGATTTCCACTGTTGGAAACTATTCTGTCCAGAGCAACGAGCACCTCTCCTGCAACAGAGCACACAGCACGGGTATGCAGTTGGCTTCGTGATTTATTCTACGAAAAGGGTTACCAGGGATGTAGTCATCACCTTCTATAAACATTTCGGGAGCAAAGCGCACACGTGATCTCAGAGCAAGTGCTAGAGGAGAGAGAAGAGTGGAAGCCACATGAGAGTAATCAATCAATCTGTTGGGGTTTATTTTGTTCATCAAGAAGAGCGGGCAGGCTTAAACACCTGTGTCTTCTCAGAAAAATGTTTTATTTCCCTAGGTTGAGCTTGTTTTTAGGAGTGACTACAAGAAGCATATTCTCGATTAGTCACTGCATTAGAAAGCACTTAAAATTTACCTTCTGTTCTATGACACTTTAAGACAGTTTAATAATAAAGAAATTATTAATGGCTACAAAATTTCTTAATAAATTATTAATGGCTACAAAACTGCTGTGGGTAGGATTCAGGACAAATCACTCAACTTTCTTTTAACCTTTCAAAGAGAACTATCTTCTAATTCTTTCGGGCTAATACTTTCAAGATGGATCAAAAGCAAGTTAATACCCATGTTTTATAAATAAATACTTTGGAAACTATTTAGACAGCCCTCCTTGCAATAGCTACTGCAAGTTATATACCGTATCGTAGCAGCCAGCATTGGTGTAACACTTCAAAAATATGAATATGTGTAGTAAAGTACTCATAATTTTCTTTTTACTTAACAGTGGCAAAAACAATCATCTACTTTGTCATTTTCTACCTGATTCTCTAGAGAAATTGCTGTGTTTCACCCAAGAACACCTGATGATGTCTCTTCCAACAACGTAACAGGGGACTTGCACAGCAAACAGCATTGCATTTCCTAACTCTGAAATAGGTTCCACGAGCAATGCGACTCAAAAACTTTGAAGCTCCTTGGAAAAGATGGATAAAAAGGATACAATTATTTTGTTTTGACAAGTTACAGCTCTGAGATGTTTAAAAATAACTGGTTTTGAAGTGGTTTTTTTGCTAATGACCACTCAGCACATACAAGGTGCACACTGGCTGTATACTTTGCCAACTACAGAAAGATTTCTGTCCAAGACTTCTTTCAAGCCAGAGATGGACAGAGCAGAACAGCACATACACTTTCTTGCTTTTCCATTATCAAGTTTCCTTGTCACTACAGCTGTGTCTATACTGGTGAAGCTGCACTGCTGTGACTCTGCTGTAAGGTGAAAGTTTTACAGTTTTTATCATTTCTACAGAAAGGAGACAGCATAAAAGCTATTTAAGGGCTGAATATTTAGATCTCATAGGATAGTTAATCTGACCCCAGAAGAACTAAGACTTAGTTCCGGAGTTCCAGCACTCCAAACAGGCTACCCCCCCCCCCCCCCCCCCCCCAGAAAATTAGGAAGGACCTAGAGATACCAGGACTTTGCCATACAAGAGCTAACATTGTTGTTTTGTTCCAAGCCATGTTTTATGGTTACATGACCCAAATGCTGTTAGGTTATAATTCCAGGAATCTGCCTGTCCACAAGTGTCTCAGAAATAAACTTGACTAACAAATGCAGCTCGGGGTGTACACAAAACCCAAATAAGCATCTGCAGTTTTTTCACGCACATAAGCCCTATAGAAGACACTTCTCTGGCTGTTCCCCACAGAAGTATTTTTTTGACATATTGCAGTCGTAGGCATTTAGCACACTACCAAAGACGATCCAATTAACAAAAAGGCAGCTTTTTTCATCGCAGTCACTCAAAATTCAAAACACGCATATTGCTCTCCACGTAAGATGTCACACACACTAAGAATAAAAATTTTACATCGTTAAAACATTGCCCACATTTAAGAAAATGAATAGTGCATTCCATCAAATGAATCTTTGTCATAACATTACATTCATTAACAAGAGACCTCCTAATCTTCATCTCAGGAGCTGAAATAGGCTCTTTCAAACTCTGCAGTCTATTGCTGGTGAGAAGACAGGAGATGTACAAGGGCTCACCATAATCCAAACTCCACATCAAATTCCCTGGGACAGTCATTACATCCCTCGCCCTGGTTCATCCTCATCACCAAACACCCATTTTGCTCACTACAATAAAGCGAGTACTTACCTTAATAGATCCAAAACGTCTTCTCGCACATGAAGTCCACTCTCGGCACCTACACATCCCAAACTGGACGCTTTAGGGCAATCCACAGTCACCAGGCAACGCTATCCGTGCCCTAGCATGCACTGTCTCCTCTCTGCCCAGCTACCTGCTTCCTCAGCCCCTCTGAAGGGGCAAGGCGACCGCCACACGCAGCCCCAGCCGTCCCTCAAATTCCTGCCCCACAAAAGCATTCCCCAGTCTCAAAATCACAGCAGGAGAATGTGTCGTGCGTTAATGTAGCACATCAGGAGCTCAGACTCAGACTGTGAAGAAAGGCCTGAAGGAACACTGCGCCGTATGGTGCATCTCCATCTGCGTCCTGGGCTCCTGGTTTTCTGCTACTTCTCTGTACAGCCCAAGTACTCGCTTCTCACTAAAACATATTTTTCAGAAAGCTAGTCTTTTGAGACACTGAAAGCTGGAGAAACCACTACTCTTGGCACATTCTCCCAATGGTTAATCACCCATGTGTTCGAAATGTATGTTTATCTTCTCATTTGAATTTGTCTAGCCTTACATAAGTGTTTATACCCTTCTTCCAAACAAGGCGACCTTTAATATGCACAGTTTTATCTTAGTGGTGTACACAGTTTTTTAGAATCGAGCTGGAACTTGGCACACCCTGCTCAGGCGGCAAAGCACCTCCCTGGCCTGCGCTGGCAGGGAAAGCACGGAGCTCGGGCCGGCTGAGACCGGGCAAACGCCCACTGCTTCTGCGTTCACTGCGGTAATGCGTGATCAGGTTTTCCTGATAAGGAAAGCAAAGGCCAAATAAGGAAAAAGGTCCTTAAAAATTATGTCACCAGCACAAAACAGGCTGCAGTGGTTTCCTGCTTCTCCCTGAGTGGTTTCAGGGCCTGCAAGTCACACTGAGCAGCAGCATCGGGCCTATCAAGGATGCTGAGACTTGCCCTTCTTCCTGGCGCTAAAACATACAAGCCCAGAAAAGATGGAAGCAACACTTGAGGTATTTAGTGAAAGAAACACTTTGGTGGTTGTCCTAACCCAGAAAGTTAACATCCCTGAGAAAAATCTTCCACATCTTTGCACTCACTACGGAGCTCAGTCAAAGACTGAGGGCAGGAGGTCTGTGGACGTTACTCGTGCTTGTAGGCGATACTAAATGCATCCAAAACAGCTTAAAGTGAACTTTTAGCTCTCCACTGCTCTGCTGAACATCCAGCTCTGTTTGTATGGGTGAGCTGAATAATGCCCTTTCGTTATTTCAGTGCTGTGCTTGGTATATAAGGCCCTGTGCGTTTTTCCAGCAAGCACCCAGTGGTAAGAAACGCACACATCGAGATTAGCTGACTAGTTCTAGGACTACTGCAACAGGGCATGTCCAAATAAACCAAAGTACCAGAGTGCCTCTGATGAGAGACAGTAGTGTTACAGAAAGCCTGCCCAAAGCCCACTGAAGACAAAAGGCTTAGTTCTCTGTCCCTGGCTAAGAGAGACTGGACAAAAGGCTGAGCCTCGGCCATCTGAGTTTTCTCCATTTTCCTCCAAAAATATTTTCCCAGAGAAGAACAAAGCAATTTTAAAACATCCACAGTCCAGCTCCTTTGGAAGAGACTGATACATGCCCTTTCACATAAGCGAGATGCAGTACTCTGTTGCTGAGGAAGATAAATACGGCAGCAGGATGACAAACTCAGCTTTACTTCTGTCCTGGGTTCCATGATGCTCAGAGCAAAAGGCAGCCTCCAACTACATGCCTAGGAAAAGAGTTTGCCAGAGGTGGCTATGGTGACAGTTACATAAATGTGCAATAAATAAGCAAGTTAATCTTACTTTTATACTAATACTTACTAATTATATAATTATATAATCAGCTACAAAGATTAACACAAACACAGCATGTATTTCTGGAGAGAAACCTGGAGACTGCTGGATCTGCCCAGCTTTACTACTAGATGTGTCAAAACCTCTGCACGCTTATGTTTTGGGTTTTTTTTCAGGTAAACTCCTCTCCCAGCTGTTTCAATCAAGCTTGTGACTGAAGCGAGACAGAATAACCCTATTCCAGAGCTGCCGCTTTGCATCTTTAGCTGGTTTGGTAAGAGCTTCGAGCAACTCCGCTACAGACATAGCCAAAATAGTTCTCTCTTCTGGCCATCAGGAATGCGTGTTCCAAAATCTGATTTCTAGGACCAGTCACCCAGGCTGGATTCCTCTCCCATACTAGTAACTCATTCAAATAAATTTACAAATAAGGAACAATGCAGGAGATTTCATATTTGATTTTTAACAATCAAAGGAAGAACTGAAGCCTTCTCAAGGCACCATTTCATTCGTTATAGCATGTAAAAGACTAGCATCCTTACTGTAGTCTTGACGAACTAGGTGTTAATATTTAATCTCTCTCTGAATTAACACTCAGTTGTATGAAAGGATTCAGCTTTATTTTGACTGCTGGTAAAGTAGCAGCTACAGGGTTTTTTTCTATTTTTAGGAAGCTCATTTGAAGTTGGTTGCATTGAAAAGAATAGCTGAAAGAGCTCTCCATCTGTGATTCAGTATAAAAGACAAGTTATAAGGCAAAGCAAGGTTTTAAAGAGTTATAACAATAAACCTCGAAAAATCTATTTTCTTGATTGTCAGTTTTCAGTCAAGCTCAAAAATGATCTATTTTTAGTGATTTTAAAATGACCCCACTATGCTGCAAGAGCCAGCATCACTGAAAAAGCCGGAGAACTAAGGAGACAATTCCACTTAATATCATCCTTTTAATGAAACTTTTTACTTATCTTCTGAATTAAATATACTTTAATCCTCACCATTACATTTCAAAGCTGACATCTTCTCAGGCAGGAAGTCTTTAGCTTTCTTATCTGGAAGATAATGAACGCTTAGGCCACCAGTGCAATCTACCTCACACCAAGACTTCCAGCTTTCAGATCTGGGTACTATCACATCCAAACTACTGCATGTATGTCAGTCACGGTAAGCATGACAGGGGATAGAGAACTCATGTGGGTTTTCAATTAACTTTCTATCAGCTGCTGTAAGATAACACCTAGCCCAGCACTAAGTCTGCCAGAACATAGTTTTCAGAGAAGTTTCTATGAGTTTCAAGCAACAGTCATCTTGCAAAGGTTCAGGGACACATCTCAGATGGTCACACCTTTTTTTTTTTAATCTGACAATAGCATCTCAAAAGCAGGGCTTACTGTTTTGTGAATGTATGACCATGTAGCAGAGTATAAACCAACCATCTTCTGTTATAACTTTTCAGTAGCACACTTCACTAAACAACCACCTCTATTCAAGGTATTTTTTCCAAAACCAAAGAAGATCAAGCAGTAAACCCACTAAAATTATGAATTCAAAATGTATAGTTTGCAACACTAAGTAAATATGCTCCATTCCAGCACTATTGCAACATAAGGACCATTTCAGCATTTCATTTGGAAGATAAAAAGCTTTTTACTTAAGACAACCACTTGAAGACAAGCAATAACAACAAGAAAACCCCAACTGTCTATGTTGATTACTACTTAAAGCAAGCCAAAGTAAACAAGACTAGAGGGAACAGACAGTGCAAACAACCTTCCTTTTCTTACATTAAAAAAAAAGTAAAATTTCAAAGTCTGGCTTACTGCTGATGGGCAGATTACTGACATCTGTATTGCAACTACCTTGTGAGAACAGCATGACTTAAAAATAAGCCTGAATCCAAAGACATCCAAAAATCACAACCAAAGGGACAAGTTTTCCAAAAGTACTTCCACAAAAAGGTTAAGGAGTATTCAAATACCAACTCAAAGCACTGCACTAACATTGAGTGCTTTTGAAAAGTTCTCTGACCATAAGCATCACGCAGCTGTAGCATTCATTTTGCAATGCAACCATTTTAGAAGTAAACACTATCCTGTTACAATCACAGATTATACTAAGGCAAAGTAGGAAACAAGCTCACTTCTCAAAAAGAACAGAAGCAAATTCAGGAACAGAAGCCACATTTCCAAAAACAAAACACATAATCCAACTTCCTATATCACTGGACCATCCCAGAGATAGTCTGAAACACAGAAGCACAGCTAAATACAAACGACAAACCTCCACTCACACCTAAAGCTAACATACCGCAGGAGGCAAGCAAACAGGACAGCCAAACACCAACACTGACAGAGATATAAAACCCTTGGGCTTGTTTAAAGATAATTTTTAAGTCTTTTACAAGTCTTGTTTTCAGCATTCTAAGACTCAGTCCATCAATTAATCACAAGTTGATACAGTACATATATTACAAACACTATGTACGCTTACTCCGCAGAGCAGCTTTGTCACACCACAAAACAGTGCCTGTCATTCTCAACAGAGAAGGGATTGCAAGAACCGAGAACTACAATAGCTGCAGGAATTTTAAAGTATGAAGCATGCCAAGGCAAAATCCCAGACTTTTTCAGTAAAGCCAAGTGAAAGGCGAAGGTGCCATGCAATCTAAAAAGAAACTTGTGTTACAGTGTACTGCACTGAAATTACTGCCATGCACCAGAGACCAAAAAGAGGTTGCACCAAGGAAAAGAATTACAAAGTTACTGTATTCTGCCAAAGAATATTGAAGCAGAGCATGAAAGAGTAAGTGACTTAGCAGGTTCAAAAACTCCATCTTAGTTTTTCCAAACCACTGGAAGAAGCTGAATTTAAATGGGATGGTGTCCCTAAACATTCAACATTAATCCCTCCTGTATGAAATAACTGTGCTTTTAATCAAATGGCACCTGTTTTTGAAAGCTACCTCGTCTCACTGCACACTTGATGCCTAGCATTTGCTAGAATTAAGAAGCTTTTAAGTATTTTATAGAATAATAGAATCATAAAATCATTTTGGCCAAAACTGAAGTTTAAGGAAATGTGTTGCCCTTGATGATCCATTACTTCTAGTGAGTAGGTTTTGTTCATCCATGCTAATTAGGTATCAGTAAGGAACAACATGAAATTTTTCAGAGAAACCTAATATGGGGGTTTTCAAGAGAAAAGAAACTCATTTCAGCAGCACAAAAAAAGAAGTTCTGAATACATAATAGGAAGAATTTAAATTGTAAACATAGAATGATGATTCATTTTGTGTATTAAAAATGAAATTGGATGCAAGAAGTTGCATTTAAAAAAGAAATTGGATGCAGTGTTACTAAAAAAAACCAAAACAATCTGTGTTCTACATATTGAAATAGGTGGAGACTCCTAGGCTTAGGTCAAGGGTAAGAAGATGTCAAATTTTTACATCTGGAACTGGAACTGCCAGTCCAATGATACACTTGGACCAAGACCATGTATCCACCTAGTTCAATCACCACCCTATTCAAACACTGGTGTATGGGTATCTGCTTACTACTGGAGATATCTTTACTGATGAATTATGCCTTGTGCTGACTCATTTATTCTCATCTGGTTTTGCATTTTGCCAGTTTCTCTTTCTACCAAGCAAGTGTAGCACTGCCATTTAGTGCTGTATTTTGTCCCACTCTGACAGTAACCAGCTTCAGGGATCTGAAGGCAGAAGAGAGACATCCAAACACTGGATCTTCAGCAAATTTACAGTGTTAAAGGATTTCATTATAGAACCCTGGAGTGAACAGTTTGTATACTGTGACAAGGATCACACTTTTCTGGGTAGGAAGATCTAAGGCAAGCATGTGGGTACAGATTTGCCACTAGCAGCTATGCTACCATAATTGCTTTCTTAACCTGAGGTAATTAATTTCAATGTTAAAGAAGATTACCTGGGATTAAAATAGACGGTGAAGTTTGCAGCTTAACCTAGAACCTATGGGTATCCACAGGAAGGAATTCAAACTCAACTCCAGATTGTCCTAAGTTTATTTGAGTTGGTTAATCAATTTTGAAGCACTTTTTTTACAGTTTACATAACTTAAAGGAGCACACTGCGTCCTATAAATATAAATTAACATTTTTAATAACTCAAGACATCACAACAAAGCCAGATCTTTGAAATAAATTGTGTGTTTAGTTATCTGGATCAGGAAAGAACATACATGGGAAAGGAAAAAACAGCATTGACAAGAAAACTGTTTAGTTCTAAACTGAGTTTGTGCTTCTTACATCAAAAACACAACACTGTAGTAACAAGAACTATGCAAAGAAATTGAAAAAGTACATAACTTCTGTAGTCCCAAAACCAAAGTACATATTTATTTCTTCTTCTACCTGTTATTTTGTTTGGTTCTATGAAATTAGCATTAATGGTAGAGGGACAAATGTAAGACACTAACTTTGCACCAAACATGAATTCTCTTGTAGCAGTTTGTTAGATTGTTGGTTTCGGTTAAGCTGACTTGGTTTTCCTGCATGATAAACAGGAGCAAATCTTTCTGATAGACTTAAAAATCAATGCATTTGTTAGTACAAAGCAGATGGTGTCCAGCAAGAAGGCATTAAGTGATCATTTGAAAACACCATGCTTTTTTTTTTTTTTTTTTTAAACAGTAAGCCACCCTAAAGGCCAGATGTTCAAAGCTGGTGCACAGATAACTGCACATCCATGACTTATGCATTAAATTACCCAGAGCCTGCTGGCAGGTGTTAACATGTGCCAATACTTATTAGCATGCTTTCTCTGACATACAAAAATCAAGTCACCTTTCACCAAACTTTGAAAATCTGGTCTTAGCTACAAATCAACACTTCACTCCATTAATTTAACAGGCATCCGTCCATCTTTTGATTTTTGGTTGATGAGTAAAAAATAAGAGGGAGATATTTTAACCCTAATAATTTTGTACAAATCTTCTCCAAAGCAATTATGTTTGTTCTCAAAATAAGCAAAAAAAAAAATTATTCAGAAAGCCTTTTAAAATTATTTTTTCCTGTATATTTATGTTCACTACAGATTATTTTTTAAGCAATCTCAGAACTTAAAGCTTTAGAAAACTTTAAACAGAGGGAGTTACTTCATGGCTAAAAAAAATTACGTATTAGAGCAAAAGATGGAGTTAGAGTAAGCCTCTGAATGCTTCTTAAAAATAGGTGCTTCAAATACAGGTTTAGAAAAGAAATTAAATATAATGTTTTCAGTCACATTGAAGAAAACATCTGCAAAGAAAAAAGGCCCTCATCCTTTAGATTGAAGAAAAAGGTGGTAGGGGAGGAAAAAAAAAAAAAAAAGCACTGTTTTCCCAAGTTGCCCAAATCACACACAGACACAAGAAGGTTACAAATGCCATTCATGAAAGAATGCACCACAAACATCAGCATTTATTCATTTTGAATTTTTTTTTTTAGCAAATGACAAAAGACTCAGCTCACTGGCTTCACTTTTGTTTACCTTTTGCTTACATTACACATTTAAACATTTGTTAAAACTAAGTTGTCTGCATTCATGCACAACTAGAAAACATCCTTAATTTATTTAAACCAGAAATGCATTACCAGAAATGTATTAACATTGTTCACTACTAAACATTTAAAAAAAAAGTTGAAATTATTAAAAAGGTTATCCTGGAAATGTTAACTTCACAGCAGACAAACTACCAATTGGCTCACATTTCAAACAAATTGGAAAAAGCAAGATTCATGCTAGTGTTAGTGTACATCTTGCCCTAGCACTACTGAAGGATCATGGTTCACCTTGATCATATATAATAAAAAGAAAAGTGCATACAGAAATTTACAACAATTTTAAGGACAAAAAATGGTCCAATTGATGTGGTCCCAACAATTAACTCAAAAGTCTATGACAAATAACGAGCTTCAGTGAGCTATTTATACTACTTAAGATTAAGTACGGATATACAGAAAGTTGAGTTGGTTTGAAATCTTCAAAAAATGTTCCTGTCAATCCTCAAATGGTGGCTGTTATAGCTTAAAATTTCTGTTAAGTGCGTGCGTTGAATTACTTGTTATCCAAGCGTAGCAGCTGCTCCTTACCATTTATTGTTAGCGACCTTAACTGGCCATCTTCTTCAACTTCTACTCTCTCTTGTCCATTCTCAACGATTCTGTAGGACAAAAGCACAGCCATTTTAAAGCCCTGTAAGCAGTTTGAAAATATACACCAGACCTAGGTTTTTAGATAACGAACTGTAACAGAGCACTGCCTGCTTAATGCAACTGTAGTTGGCAAGCTTTTGTATTTAACAACGCAGAAGCTGTAACTAGTAACCATCTGCATTCCCCCACTGATATTGCTTATTTATAGCAGGAAAATTGCTTTCTGAATCCTCCAGTTTGTAGAGTTCACAGTTACAGCTGTCACCTCATATACTGTCACAGTTGTACTGACACAATGCACTATTATCTAGAACTAAATGTCTTTTGACAAATTAACTGTACAATCTTCATGTTGCATTTAGTGCCTACTCCATTTGTTAAATGCATAATATTCCAGATCCAAACACAATTTTACATGATGTAAAGCATGCAAGATAGTCTTTAATACACTTTTAATTTGACCAAAGCAATTAATTTGGACACCTACTGTATACCAAGTTTATGACTAGTCTGTACATTGCAAAATTTGAGCATCCCTGACCGGCAGGAGAGATTAAGAAGCTCTTTGGGTTTGGAGGGGGTTTTTTTGCTTGTTTTAGAAATGGGAAGATAAAGAATGCTTAATTTATTTTCAGAACAGTTAAAATTTATGCCTAAATTTTAATTACATGGGAATTCTCCCCTCTTGATTCAAATGACAAAACCACATGGACGAATATAATTCTTTTTTCTGAAGATCAGACTTATTGAAGAGAATACACCCTTATTGCTAACAGAAGGAATGGCTTCTTGCCTGAAGCAAAATATTACTCAGAAGATTTTCACTGGGTATGCCGAGATATTGATCTTTTTTAGACTTAGCTGCCTTGTGGGCAGACACTCTACAAAGTAACAGGACTTCTCAGAGGTACTAAATGTGTCTTCCTGGATGTGGCTAACCATATTTCTTGCTTCTCCCTCCAAATACAACAACAAAAGGTATGTCAGCAGCATACCTGATTTAGCCCATTTTTTAATATTAAAACAAACAAGGTGCCTCATCATCTTTTGCACACACACTTTCTTTGGTCTCTCTCATCTGGTACAATTACCTCAAAACCTGGGCAGTTTTCAGATTTTTCTGGAATACACTCACAGAAAAATATGATGACCACAACAGTGTGTGATGCCAAAGGTTACATCTAAGGGGTAAAGATGACAGGGTCTCTCCAGTACAACAGGACACAGAAGAACCTTTGCACTTTGAAGTGTGAGACACAGGTTACCAAACAAAAACACTAGTTTTCTCTTGCTTTTCTGGAAATTTTTATGAAGTACTAAAATTACACTTAATGACATGTTCAGTACTCCTATAGCTTATCGAGAATAATGTTCCATGTAGGTTATCTATAGCTACCTAATATTCAGGTTCCTCAAATGCAGAGATTTCCCCATCACAAGCATGAAATAGTGAGAAGGTACTCTGTGTACAGTACTTGAAAATTTGCTTTCCAACAAACACAGAAAGTTTTCTCTAAAGTAGGTTTGCTTATTTCACTTAACAGATAAAAGAACATTACTTTTTACATAAAAACTTCTCTAAGACACTGCCTAGGAGAGCAAACTAGAACATATGTTAGGGAAAACTGTTTCGTGTTTTAGAATGTTAAAAGCTTTATGATCAACAGAAACCAAGCATACTTTTCTCTTGCAGAAGCTCAAGCTGACTTGACAGACAGCAGTCAAGGACCATAATAAAAGATGCATCACTACACAGGAGGTTCTGAAGACCTGGAAGAGCTCCATTGCCAGGTCCCTTTCAAACAGCAAACAAGTTGCAACCTTCATTTTTCATCAGGGCAGTTCTGAAAGTATGTCGTAGACGTCTAAGCCCTCCTCAACTATCAAGAGTTTAGACAAAAACATCGCCTTCCCTATTTTCACATGCTACAGCTTCATGTAAACTCAGCAATGCTGAGAGTCAGAGAACCCAATAAAACTTCAAATTATCTTTTTTTAAGCATTCAGAAAAATCCAAGTAATGTGATGAACACATCAAAAGAAATAATACAAATACATACATGTATCGCTATATTTTTATATATAGTATATTTATATGCATGTATTTATAGCAATATATGTCTCTACATATAGCTTCATACAAATATATTTACATCACTTACCTCTTTGTAGTAATTTTTCTGCCATTAACTATTTTAGTTGAGGTTGATACTGATTTGAAGTTACCCATCCCACTGCCACCAAATGACGTAGAGGAGAACGAAGTAAGGCCTCCGTGTCCCAGTGAACCAAACGAAGTAAAACCTATTGGGAAAGAAGATATTTTACTAAAAAGATTGATTTTTGCATGACTGTGGGATCCAAATTTATCATAGAATCACTGAATGGTTTGGGTTGGAAAGGACCTCAAAGATCATCTAGTTCCAACCCCCCGGCCATGGGCAGGGACACCTCCCACTACACCAGGTTGCTCAAAGCCTCATCCAGCCTGGCCTTGATAAAGGCACTCGGACTACATCCTAGCTTCAGGATGCTGTTAGTTGGTTGCATCAATACAGCATCAGTATCTGATAGCATTTAACACTAGTATGAGAATAAAACCATGACTCCAGCTCCATTGATTCCTCCCTTCCACTCTTTCCACTCAAGGTAAAGCTAGTAAGCTTACAGAGTCTGATTTTTTGCTTTAATGCAGATATAAGGATGCCCCAAGTTAGCAGACTGGAGAAGTTTTGTATCACTAACACTGCAATCAATACACAGAATCTTAACACTTGAAAGGATGCCGACTACCAGCAGCTCTCAGGAACCTCCAAGATACATGTGAGCATTCAAATCGCCTACCCCAGAACTGACACTAAGTAGTACCATGGGGTTTAGGCACACATTTTTACAAGGTATTTTCAGGACTTTAAATAAAAGCTATGACCCCCAACACCTAAAAGCAAAAAGAACAACCATTCTAAAACTTCATAGCTTTAGAAATACAGCTATAGAAACTGTAGCATCAAAATTGATAACACAAAGTGTTCTCAGAGGTCTTTCTACTTTTATGAACTTTCAGGTAGACCAAACATTGTTAACTATGGCTTTATTTAACTTAAGCTCTTCTCTGTAAGGTCTGAATGTAAAGAAAAAAAAAAAAAGTCTCAATGTCCTGAATGAAGAAGGCAACTTTTAAAAAAAACTATTTATCAGTTTACTATACAGAGATCCTTCATGAATCAAAACTGCATTCCTTGTTAAATGCTGCGATATTTACCTGTGTCAAATGAAGAAAAACCACTTCCAAAAGCAGGGAATCCACCAAAGGCAGAGAAAAATGATCCACCACCTCTGCTTCTGCTTCCCCTTGGATCCCGCCTGCCTCTGAAGAAGTCCTCAAAAGGGTCTTCTAAAAAACAGAAGACAACATTTAAGTCCATGTTACTGAGTGATTCTGTATTGAATCATTAGGGATTCTTCATTAAAAAAAGATATTTCCTGTTACAGATAAGATGCTTCCTTTTAAATATTTGATGCTACTGAGCTGAACAGTCCACTAAAAAGGCAATTTCTGTGCTCCTTCTGGACTAAATTCTGTCTCACTTTTGGACTGAATAATAATTATAAAAAGTAGCTGATTTCCTTATTTTAGCTCTTTAGTTTTAGAAACTGGTAAACCTAATGCGAATGCTCTTACATTTTTCAGTACAACAGAAGTGGCAAGAGCTACAGAAATAGTATTATTCCCACCACATGCTCATATAGCATAATACACTAGAGGTATGATAAAAAATTAATTTGATGTTAACTACGTCCAGTCAGTTAGCACTGGACAGATTCAACACTCTTCAGATGCATAATTGTGATCTCTACACATTAAGTCACCATAAGGAAAATCCTTCAGCTGTTCTACAGAACTCCCTGTTGTCAGACTAAGATTTTCCAAGGTGCAGAATAAAAAGCAGCACTACAAACAAATTAAACTCTTAGAATCCAAACTTAACAAATCTTGTAATATTGCACACAGGTACCTGAACTTTCTAGCTTATCTCTATTCAGTTACTGTCGATCACCATGATGAGGTCTCTGAAAAGTAACTTCCAAATAGGTTATATCAATAACTGAAATGCAAAACAGCAGCCAGGGATTGATGACTCATAATCTTAAAGTGTTCAAAGTGTTTATTTTAGCACGTGCCACGTTAGGTACTTCAAACATGTATTCTACCGCACTTCTAAGCAACAAAGTACGGAGGTTTACACACTGTGTCCCAAAGCAGCATTCAGTCCCTACCAAGGACGAAGAAGAGGGACACACCAGACACCTCAGCTCCTACCAAGGAGGAAGAAGAGGAGATAAATAGAGAAAGGCAGTCACGGGTAACATGCTGTTTCAAATTCAAGTACAACTGTTATGTCATTCAGAACAGCTGCTGTTCCATCCCCCTCAGGAAGACAATAGTCTCTTTTTAAAGGCAGGCGGGTGGGGGGGACACAGAGGGACACCAGACACCTATACAAGCAATCCTCATTTGATTTATCACATTTTCCTAAAAAATAGTTATTACTAGAATTATTTGAAAGCTTTTTACTAGTGCTCTTAAAACAAAGAACAACATTAAATTGTGATCATGTAACAGATACTCAATAAAAATACTTGCATTAAAATTAGAAAATTTTATGAACTTCAACCACTCTCTCCATCAGCCACAACTCTCCCAGAATGAGTGCTGTACAGTACCAATGATTTTACCAAGTTATACAAGTGGGGATTTAATACCAAAAAATAACAGTCTGAAACACCGCCAGAATAAGCTCTCACTGAAAAATGCAAAAACTGGTGAGAGCAGCAAAAGAAGTATGAAAGGAAGGGAAGACACCTATAACTGCACTATTGTTGAGAACTACAAATTGACAAAGCAAAGGTCAGAAACACAGTATTTATTCCACCTCTGGTACTCCCACAAAAATCCAAGCTAATTTATGATAAATAACTATATTAATGCAATAGTGACAACACTAAGGCAATCAACATGGTAATAAAAAGGTAGTAGGTACTATCTGGTTTATGTACAATTACTTAACAAAAGTGAAACATCACAATTTATGCTGACCAAAGGCAACCGTCAAGGTTCAGACATATACACCCATCAGCAAAGACATACAACACAAAGAACAAATAACCCTATCCTTCCCCCTAGCTTCCACAGTTATTGAATAAAACAAGGCAGGACCAAACTTTTATTTTACATACACTAGAAAAGCAAGTGAGAAGATTTTTTTTTTTTCTTCTACCTTGGGTGTTTTTTGGTTTTGTGCTTTTTTTTTTTTAATGTAGACCAAGTTTTCTTCAGTAGAAAGATGACCTGTCATTGCTTTTAAAAACAACAGAAATTAAACCAACGCTTGGGCGTGGAAATATGGGAACCTACCACCAAAACTGCTATTTCCAAAACGAGCTCTACACCCATTTCTAAAAAGCTGATTTTTTTCACACTAGCATATCAGCTAGCACGTAAAAGCACTGGAGTTAATTGTTTTGTAGTCCAATTTATTCTCACTAGAGTGACTCAGAAGTTAGTTATGAAGGTCATTCACTCACGTGTACAAGCGATCTATATTCTATTACTCCCACTGTTAAGCTTTCTATTTATATTCCAATTTTTCTTGTTACCTGGAGGTCGAATAAAAACAAAACAACCTACCATGTAAGCTTTGAGTTTTTAATCCTCCACAGCGTATCAGCCAATTCTACAAGTGAATCTCTTCTGCCCGGCACAACAGCAGCAGAAACACAAAGGTTTTTAAGGGAGGATAACAGATTCTCTGAGATCCCCACTATCAACCCAGCTTCTAAATAGATTATTGGCTACTCCTAGCCACACAAAAACCTTTCGGAGACTTGGACATGCCTTATTAGCCTTTGGCAACCCTACACACCAAAGGAAGAGGTCAGCACCCACATTAGCAAATGTTGGTAGCCTCAGGTGATTTCTGTTAGCAGCCCTGCTAATAATCCTCCAGTGCTCTTCCAGTAATTCTCTAGAGTAAATAAGGCACTTGAACCAGTCTTCTGCAGTGCACTGCAGAATGCTCAGCAAAATGGATTGTGAAGACACAGGAAAATGGGTAGGACTTCCGCGGGGTAATTCTTCTTACAACCCTGACAGCCATCCAGGTACAGCATACAGAAAAAAAATGATGCCAAAAACATTGAGGAGAGAGGGCAGCAGGAAGTTTCTGCATTATCATTTGTTGTATCAACCACGATATATGCATTAATATAGCAACCTCACAACTACTCAGACCCTGTTTATGCTTTTAGTCCCTAAATCAGGATGATTAATAGTACCACTCAGAAAAATAATAACATTTCAGCCTGGTAGGTCTATTTTTGTGATTTAGCAGAACCTTTCCATGCACAATAACCTTTTCACACAGATGGCTTTTTCCAAACAGTTCAAACGCAGTGAATATCACAACATTGAAGTGTTGGGTTTATTTAATGACTCCACTTCTGATAGCCATTCTAGTGCAACTTACAATCCAAGTAGTTTTCTTATTGAAAGTTAGAAGCATATCAGATCAACAAAACTAAGCAGTAAAAACACCTCCACAAGGGAAGACCTTTCTAAAAAGGGAAAATACTATATAAATACAACTTCAAAGCTTCAGAAAACCAACCAGTGTTACCACAGAGTACCAGTATTTATATCCTGTTTGGAGATAAATCCAGTTTATTCTAATCTGTGTATTACCAGAAGCTTATGGGAGGACAGAGTATCAGGTTCAGCTCCAACAGAAATGCTGGAGCACCCTTCTGACACAAAACTTGTGGTGCTGTCAAAGCAGCAAAGATCAAGAGAGAACAAAAGATGAGAAATTTCAAGGAAGCCAGTGAGACAGACTTCTAGTCTATCAACAACAGGAGATGACATGAAGCCCTTGGGGGAAAAAGCAAATGCTTAAGCAAAGCATCTGGCTGGGGACAGCTTCCCCCACCAATCAACTTTCTTTTCTTTATTCTTTGCAATCAGAGCCACACTATTGCCTCTGCCAAAACATGTAACCTGTTACCAAAAAAGAGAAGCAATAAAGGACTTCAGGACTTCTGCTGTCACTAGGTAGGAAGGCTGCAGTTACAGACGCCAAAAAGTTAATGTGAAGATAGGAACACAAAACTTCCAGCAACACAGACTGCATACTAAGAAACCCACTTGAAAATAATTACATTAGAAGTAACTTTTCCAAAATAATTTAGTTAGAAAAATCTCTACTAATTCAAATGCAACAACTGCCTCGTTCTTCTGGCTAAACCAGCTCACTGTGAATCATGGAATACTACCTTGCTTTTCTGTAGTCACAAAGAAAGAATTTAACCTTGAAAGTCAAAGAATAACAACTACCCTGCATATCTGCAGTTCAAAATGAGGTAGGTCATGATCCCTGCCCCCTCAGGAGTCCCCAGCTGTAACACAGAAACAGGATTTTCTCACTTTCAGCAATATAATCCACTTGCAGAATACATGAAAGATGCAATCATGGAACAGAATGACAAGTTGCATTAATTCATTGATCCAAATGAATCACTGAATCTTCGTACTGTTAGCTTTCTATCGCATCCCTGAGCTAATCTGAGTCAGTATTGGCAAGACTGGCGTATCTGAGAGAAAACAGGCAGGAAAGCACAGTACCATATGGGAAGGGAGGAAAGTGAGCAAAAACCAGAATATCTACATTTGAAGCAGTCCACAATTCAGTTAAATTTGATTAAATTAATTCAATCTAAGCCGTTATCTGAAATCACAAGACACCAGAAACTACAAGTGCCACATTTCCTATTGCAGGCACTTCTACCGTGACACCTGTACCCTGGCAGCTGCTTGGGGAACCAGATCAGGAGCTGATCACCTGAAAATAGCACCTCCAGGTGAAAGGAAAGGCAGCCACAACAATTCCTTGCTAGGATTCACAGTGTGCCCATAAAAGCAACTGTGCTGGTTACAGGGAAGACAGCAAGAAGAAGCGCCCAAGGGTCAAAAGCAGCACAGGCAGATGCTTTCAGCCATCACAGTATGAAGCTATCCCTGATGAAAGTGTTGAGCACATGCCAATGCAATGCCTTAATTTATCTCCAGAAAAATCAAGAGTTGAGATAAATTGTGCACTGTCAGCAAACGTTCTCACATGCATGCACTGCTGCAGCCAGAGACATTGGTAATTTTATAGGGACATATATGCTGGGGAACATTACCCTGTAAAAGCAGGATCACTGCTCTGTCACCACTCACTAGACTACTTCCCCAACCAGTCAGCTTTCTTTCCTTTATTCTTTACAATCAGAGCCATGCTATTGCCTCTGCAAAAACATGACACCAAGGAAAAGCTGAACACCCATACTGCAGATGCTAGAGGATGACACAGCAGCTGCAACGCACTGAGCAGAATAATGTTGAAAGGCTGCTCAGCCCCTACATAAGGAAGCAGTCAAACTTACCAGCTTACAGCATTACAGCCCGCAGTGTTTCAGTAAGGAAAGGCAGTAAAGGCGGCCTGCCTCCCATCATTTCTTCCTATCAAAAGCAAACTGTGACTCTATAGATCACACCAGAAGAGAGTCTGAAATGTGAGCCTGAATACTCTGTTTACGCAAAGGGACACCACAAAATATAATTCTTGCAGTAGGTGTTTCTGTCTTGTCTCTTGAAAAAAGTTTCAAAGATACAGATTTGCAGTAAGTACACACAAAACCTCCTGCTACAGCTCTGGAGTGTACCCACGGCACAATAAAGCACATCATCAGAACTGGACATGCCACAAACCTATAAGCACTTTTCATAGAAGTATTTTCTTCATTAACTATAAAATAAGCACACTTGGTGCCACTTACTCAGACACTAAGATGCTATGGCAAGTACTGTTGATTCATCTGCCTAGGGTGTCTCATCATGGTCTTTTATAATTGTTGGCTTCCACAAATTACATCTCAAGCAGATGTTTGCCCCACTTATTTAAGGAAGTTTACCAGCAGAAGCATTTGAAAGCCTTTTTATTGATACACAGCAGAGATCCTGGGATGAGTAATTTCTTAGAAAAAGGAGACTTAAAACATTACCTTTGAATGCTACCTATACTATAATTACCTAGATGCTAGAATATGGTAAGTCCAACTCTAAACAGCATTTCATATTTCATAGAATGGTTTGGGTTGGAAAGGACCTTTAAAGGTCATCTAGTCCAACCTCCATGCAATAAGCAAGGACATCTTCAACTAGATGAGGTTGCTCAAAGCCCCATCCAACCTGACCTTGAATGTCTCCACGGATGGGGCATCCACAACCTCTCTGGGCAACCTGTTCCAGTGTCTCACCACCCTCACAGTGAAAAATATCTTCTTTACATCTAGTCTAAATCTACCCCCTTTTAGTTTAAAACCATTACCCCTTGTTCTATTGCCATAGGCCCTACTAAAAAGTATTTCTCCATCTTTCTTACAAGCTCCCTTTAAGTACTGGAAGGCTGCTATAAGATCTCCCCAGAGCCTTCTCTTCTCTGAATAACCCCAACTCTCTCAGCCTGTCCTTGTACAGGAGGTGCTCCAGCCCTCTGGCCATCTTCATGGTCCTCCTCTGGACTCACTCCAACAAGACCATGTCTTTCCTATGCTGAGTACTCCAGGGGTCTCAAGAGAGCAAAGGAGGAGAACCACCAGCCTTGACATGCTGGTCATGCTTCTTTTGATGCAGCCCAGGATACACTTGGCAAGTGCACATTGCCGGATCATGTCCAGCTTTTCATCCACCAGTATCCCCAAGTCCTTCTCTTCATGGCTGCTCTCAAACATTCATCCCCCAGCCCACACTAGTATCAGGGGTTCCCTGACCCAGGTGCAGGACCCTGCACTTGGCCTTGTTGAACCTAATGAACCTCACATTTATCAAACTGCTGCCCAAATATTCAGGCATACCTTATAAATGGAGGAATTTGACACTCCCAATTTAACCAGCTAGCCACTCAAGAAGAAAAAAAAAAACAAAAACAAACAAAAAACCACAAAAACAACAAAACACAAACCACTACACACCCAATCAATTTTCTTGAGGACTAACAACCTGAACTGGGTTGGGGTGCCTGAGACAAACTTCCTCTTTGGCCCGTGCACTATCAAAAAGCTTTTCAATGCATCTAGCAGGATATTAGTCAAAGATTAAAGTTTTAAGACGGACATCAGAACTGGGAGCAAGGCCCACTCCCTTTCAGCAGCAGAAGCTATATATTAGTTTAGCTACCCACAAAGCCACAGCATTAGTTCCATCTATTCCTGTCTGATATACTGTCTAAGTGAGACAATTCCTGTGTTTCAAAGACTTTCTTTAAACCTATCTAATTATTTCTGAAAATTTCATGTTAGTGAGATTTGGACCAATGGATAATTATGATCTAAGACTGGGGCTCACAAAACACAACTGTGCACATTCATACCAAAGCAATGAATGCACATGCAAATCTCTGAGCACTTCATAAATACCAAAAGCTGCAAATTTATGTCAACAAAGAGATTAATTAGAAAGAGGACAACGTTGTGCAAGACCGCTTTAATTGAAAGCCTCCTCCATTTTCAGTTTTAAGAACCTATTTGACTAACAAATTTTTAATTAGAGCACCTAAATATCATAATTATCAGAAATGGGATTATATGTGGATTAAAACCATGATCTGACTCTTATGCAAACATTTTGCTCTAGCAAGACAACTTTCTGTCCTTGAGATTAAAAGGTTGATGAAGCCGCCCCATTCCTAAAAAATGTCCTAAAACACAGATCACGTAAAATAGAGTTTGCAATGATTACTGCACGTAGATTCTCCTCTTTCCTGTCAAGTGAAGACTTTAGCCTGGATTCTTAAAGTAAGTCATTATACTTTTCCAGAGCACTCATGCCTCATTTTATGTAATTAATATTACAGCAATCTGCAGTAATTCTGTTGTTTGATGGAACCAAACTACCTACCATATAACTAGCTAGTTGACACCCTCTGTGACAAATATTAGTATCTAGCTTGTCATAGAAAGATGTTAAGTCTAATTTTATCTTTGGTTTCCAACAGGATAGATTTTCAAACACATTAACCAGGTAACAAGAATTCTCAAGGGAAAATTCCACAGAATGCATGTGTTTCTATGCATCACCTGATATTAAATTTAGATCGAAATACATCCTGAATTCCACTTCACAAACTAAGAAGAATATTTAAGACATTTATTAAATACCATCTCAGAAGGTACACTCAGAATACTAAAGTGGTTGGGAGCTATAGCAAAACTGTCAAGATAATAATCTATGGGGAAAGAGATTATGCAGACAGATTTCTCTCAGACAACAAAGTCTAGAGAGGGCATCCATCTGGAGCAACTTACCAAATCAAGTCTAACACAGATAAAAGCATGGTTCCTTGTGGGATTCATTTGACCAGACATCTAAAGCTCATCTAAGACTCTAAAGTTTGAAATGCTCTGAAACATCCTGCCTAGCTTCTAGCTGCTGCTGCTGGAGGATATTAGTTTGCTGTAGGTCCCAAGTTGTATTTTCCAGCCCATAGAGAAATTACTCAGATATCTCAGATACCTTAAACCACCTCAAATGTCCCCAGCTGTGTATGTGAATCAATGTATATGAAAGATGACTTAACTACTTAAAGAATTATTTGAGCTACTAAATTGCCTGTTAGGTTATGTTACGTTCTTGCAATGTCTACTCCAGCTTTCAACTAATTCCTCACTGGTAATCCCTTCCAACACATAAGCTGTTCTCGAAGTGAGAATCTGAAAAGCCTCTAGACTGAAACTAAGTCAACTCTTCGTTAGCCCAGAATCACAGTCAAGCATTTTTGCCTACACCAAAACACGTCACTTGCTGTTCCTCACAATGCTTGAAGCAGCAGTCTCTAGATTGAACAATACACCTCCATCAGTCCCAGTAACTTTGGGATCCTTCCCTCAATATGAGCTGTTAAAATACATCAGAAGAATGGTCTTGAAAAGTTTACATATAAAATACAAAAAAAGTACTAAATGGGACACAAATAAACCAAATCAAGGAAAGCACCATATATAAGTTGAGTAGGATATAGTTCAAGTATGAAACAAACTTACTGAAATGAGAAATCAATCCTGTATTAACAGTACAGAGTCCTAATATCCAAAGACAGTCAAAGAATAGAAGGGTATATGGTACAAAGTGCTGAATATCAGCTAACCAGACATTGATGTTCCAAGGCAGTATGTTGCAATACAAAGAGCAGTACTTCAGAGGAAGCATCACCTTTTATTTTCTTCCCCTTACAAGGATAACCATCCATCTATATGTCAGAGACTGACAACTATCACTGGAACAGCTCACTAGGAAAAAGCAGATTCTGCTGTAACAAGGTGTCACAGAAAGCAAACTCGCATGTCTCAAAAATAAAGAGTTCACTTTCTGTCATATTATCAGATTAAGTTTTTATAAGTACTAGCCTTCACGCACCCTTATTTTTATAAAGAATTTGCCTGCAAATCAGTGAAGAGAAATTGCAGCCTGCTGAGCTAATTCCAGTGCAACACATAGCACATAACATTTACTTTATTTGCAAGTGTTCAAAGCTGTCTTTAAATGAAAATTTGTAATACTGTTGAAAAGTCTGAAGGGACTCATCAGTTAAAAAATCACCACAGACGTCTTCATACATTCTTCTCTTTTCTAGAGATGAATAAAGATGCCTCTGGTTATAAAGAAAACTTTCTGGAACTGCAATAGCAGCACAACATAGCTCAGTGGAGTTTAACTGACTGAATTCATAGCACAATTTTAGAAATTCTTCACATCCATAAATTTACAGGGATTATGCAGCTGAATGCCGCTCTTTACAAATTCAATAGCCATCACGATACAGACAGTCCCACTTGCATTCTGCAGGCTTCACTACATGCCACTTCCAACTGTACAAAAGGTGCAAACATTTCAAAGTATTCATTCAATTTCATCTTTGATTCACTAGTGTACCTTTCTAGAAAGCATGACCTCAGTCCTTATTCAGTTGCTTATAAAACCAATTACAACCTGAATAGCTCCTTAAAATGTCACTAGTTCCACAGAAAATTCAACAAGTTGAAAATTCCTGCTTTTTAGAAGACAAATTCCCTTATTCTTCAGGACAGAAGCTGTCCCACCAGTGTTTCAACAAAACAGAATCTAGAAGGACTCTAGTTCACCAATACAAATATTCATATTATACGTACAATTCCACTGCTTGCTTCTAGCATTATTAAATGCACTACATTCAACTGAAAGCACCTGTATTTTCACGTTGTACTACCTGCAACATTCACGTAACCACTGCAGAGATTGTTGCAAATGCTTTCTATAAAAAGCTGTGGAAAAATTGTTTTGAGTTACACTTTCCCATAACGGAGAATATATTAAGAATCTTAATTAAAGCAAAAAAAAAAAAAGTTAAAAGAAATAAGCGGTGCTCACTTTGAACTCTTCTGACTAGAAAAATTATAAGAGGTTTTACTCAGAATCCAGAGCTCAACACAGGTTTTAGAACTCTGACACTGCAGCCATCACATAAAGTGGAGGCAGTTTTGAAACAATTATCATAAACTGGAGTATACATAACGCTGCTGACAGTGCCAGAGCCTTCTGCAAAAAGTACAGCCTGTGCCATGTTACCCTTACCTTAAAGCTGACAATGACAGTGATCCTTGCATGAAGAAGATAACCCGCTTTTGAATAAATAAATAAGTTGGGCAGTTAAGCAGAGGAAGAATGTTTCTGGAAGAACGCCTGGATATCACCTGTGCAGAGGTTATGTTTAAGTCCACTGTTTCCACAGGGTAAGATGCATCACAACTCCTCTACAGGAGAGGCTAAAGTAGCTGCAGTATCCCAGGAAAACCTCGGCCGTAGTGGTACCTCCATTTGATAAGCTAGATAGCTCTATGCACTATGTGGTACAGCCTTCCTTCTAAGGAATCCAAAAGGTAAGTCCTCAGGTTCTTTTTATGCCCATGACTATTTAACATGGAGAACTTAACATCACTACTTTAAGGTCAGTCATGAACACTGACGTTTTTAGAGACAGCAAATTAATTTTTTTGCCTGTACTGATGACGTAAATACAATCAAAATCAAACTATGTCAGTCTCCCAGAAACTAGAACATGCCTTACCAATACAATTTTCTCTTGTTAAAGATATTTGATTGAGAACCAACTATTTTAACTATCTCAGATTCAAAAATAAACAAAAGAGCTAAACACCCTCTCCCAGCTCCTCCTCACCAGCTTCCTACTCAACATCTTGCTCAGATTTTTCTCTTTTCTACCACTAAATCACAGAATGGTTGATGTTGGCAGGATCCTCTGGAGGTCATCTGGTCCAGTTCCATGTTCAAGAAGGGCTACCTAGAGCAGATTGCCCAGGACCATGTTGAGGAAGCTTTTGAGTATCTCCAATAACCTCTGTGGGAAACTTGCTCCAATGCTCAGTCATCCTCACAGTACAAAAGTGTTGCCTTAAGTTCAGGCAGAACCTCCTGTGCTTCCATTTGTGCCCACTGCCTCTTCTCCTGCCACTGGGCACCATGGACAACAGCCTTTACACCCTCCCTTCACCCTCCCTTTATCTCCTTTACACCCTCCTCCCTTCACAAATTTACACATATTGACAAGACCTCACTCTGAGCTTTCTCTGTACTGAACAACTGCACCCCTTTCAGCCTTTTCCTCATGCAAGAGATGTCCCAGCCTCTTACTTGTCTTAGTAGCGTTCCACTAGACTATATTCAGTAGCTCTGCCTCTTGTACTGCTGTCCTGGTTTTGGATGGGACAGAGTTAACTTTCTTTATAGTAGCTAGTAGGAGGGTATGTTTTGAATTTATGCTGAGAAGGCGGCTGATAACATGTTTATAGTTGCTGCTAGGACAGTCAAGGACTTTCCAGCTCCTCTGCTGTGCCAGTGTCTGCAGGTGCAGGAGAAGCCGTGAGGGAGCACAGCCCCAATATAGCCCCAATATACTAGCCTAGGATCTGACCTCAGGTTTCAGATTGAGACCCAAATTGGCCAATGGTCTATTCCATATCATGCACGTTATGCCCAGTATACATATGAGGACCTGTCCAGAAGTTCTCTCGCTTGATCTGGATCATCTCTGAGTTGCCCCTCTATTGGTGTTGTCTCGTTCTCTTGGTCAGCTCTCGGTCTTGGACACTTGGCCTCTTATTTCATTTCTGGGACTACAGTTTCGGGATTCTTCCTGCTCCAGGATCACTACCTGGGAACAGGCTGAGCCCTGGTCATTGGGTGGTGAGCAGCTGCACTGTGTATCATTCATTTGTATATTTGTATATATTATTATTACCTTTATTATCATTATTATTCTCAATTTTATTGTAGTTTAGTCATTACATTGTTCTCATTTCAACCCACAAGTATCTTTTCCCTTTACCTCTTTAATTCTCTCCCCGATTCCCAGGAGGGGGGGGGAGGGTGAGTGAGCTGTAAAAGGACTGTCGTCATGTTGGGCTGCTAGCCAGGGTCAAAATCATAACAACTGTGGAGCCCAGAACTGGACACAGTACTCCAGATGTGGGCTAACCAGTGCTGAGATCACTCATCTAAACCAAAATCCTCGTCTAATATTCCTTAAGATTCTTCCGCTCCTGTAGGAACAGTGAAGAAGTTGCATCTTCCTAGTTCATCCCCCATTTCACTGATCATTTTGCTAGATGCTCCCACCAATCTCCCCTTCATTACTTCTGTTGATTTATCACTGGATCTAATTGCTCAAGTTCTGCTGTTTATCCTCCAGTGGATTCTTCCTCTAGCTACTCATCTAATTCATCAACTAGCCTTCTACTCAATTCCATTTCTAGCCCTTTAACTAACCCCTTTTCTAATCCTTCAAAGAGCACCATTTCAAATATAATACAAAATACCAACAGTTTACTTCCAATTTTCAGAGCTACTTCTAATAAAGCTGCATTAGCTATGCTTGTTTCATAAGAGTAAAGTTTTAGCCACACATTAGATACACTTAACTAAAACCAGCAGCTTACTTACCAAAGAATTCAAATGAAAAGGGGTCCCTTTCACCAAAAAACTCCCTAAAGACATCTTCTGGGTTACGGAATGTAAATCCAAATTCAAATGGATTATCATGATGATTTCCACCTACAAAGAGAAGATAAATTTCAATTACCCTCACACATTCTTATTAACAAGAAAGTTCATGTTTATATGGTATTTGAATAATTTAAAAATATAAACAGATTTCTAGAATATCTCTTTCCCTTTCAGGTATCACTCAAGTTAAGTACACACAATACTTTTTATACTTCATTCTTTTTTCTGTTTCCAGATAACAGTAATACCTTTTACAACAACTAGAAAAAATGTAAAAACAACCATAATTTCAATTTTCAGATTACATTTTAGGCCTTAGTAGAGGCATTTACAGATTCCTGTCTTCAAAAGAAAGCTGCAGAAAATGGCTTTCCACCAGAACAGAGAAAGAAAACAACTGGTAGTTGTCAACATACCTCCACCTCCATTTATTAAGCCTTCTTTTCCGTATCTGTCATAGATGTCACGTTTTCTGGCTACAAGGAGAAGTTGTACATCATGTCAGTAAGTGGGCACACTGAATTTGGAGAACACCGAAGAGACTTAACTCGTAGTCACAGTTAAACATCTTCTCAAAGCTAGTTTATATTACGAAAGTTCTGGCATGTAACTGGTGAACATTTTTGCTGAAGATTGCCAAAGCAGTTTAGGTTCAGAAAGAACAGGTACTAAACTTTAGACTTATTACCATTTAGTTGTAGAAGCTCAGGTCCTGCAGTATCAGAAAAAATTCTGATATAAGGATGAACTTCACAAGGAAGTTTGCCTTTAAAAACAATACTGCAATCTTCATCTTTACATGGGTACCACGGAAAGCTGTGGGTTGTAAAGGACCTCTGGAATTCAAGCTTTTCCTCCAAACAAGTCTAATCTCAAAGTTGGTCAAGACTTGCCTGGATAAATGCCTGATCTCACCAATCTCCAAGAAAGGAAGATTCCACAGTCTCTCTGGGAAACGGACCCAGTGCTCAAGCATTCTCACTGTAAGCATTTTTTTCCTTCTGTCCAACCAGAATTTCCCTTGTTGCAAACCTTGACCATTGCCTCTTTTCCTTCTATTGCACAAGACCAAGCCCATTGACACACTGATGACAAAGGAAGGACAGTGTTTGCATGAATTAATGCAAAACCCCTCAAATTAATTATATCATATCAAATTATGATCACTTCTAGTTTAAAAAGGGGAATGAAGTGATTTTTAAAAAGGGTGATTGAAGGATTTGACTCTAAGTGCTTGCTCTCTGTTATTTTAGAAGACACGGAATGGCTCTTTCCTAATTTCACTGCAGACCAGCCTTCCAGTATCCATGAGAAAGGGGAGAAAAATTAACTCTACATTATTACAGAAGATCAGACTGCACTGTTTGTACTAGAAGTGAACCTGGAGAGCTTAAAGAGGCAGATAGTCAGCTTATTTTGCTTGCATTGGTGGGGAAGCATCAGCCAAAAAACAGTCAGGGCATCTGATTTCTGACTCAATATTAACATGCTATTCCCACTGGAATCTCTTCAGTGAAAGATGTTTTTGAAATTTAAATAGCATCACTGAAAGAACACACAGTTAGCTCAAACTGCTGCTGAAAAGTTAAATACTTCTGACTAACAAAAATTAAAATTTTATATACTAGTCATCTTCTAGAAACAATGTAAACTTGCAACAAGTTCACACACACTCATATTCCCCTAGCAAAAGTTGGTATATTACCCATATTGACTTTCTAAAAAGCAATTTTTAAAGAAAGGAGTTAACCTACCCACCAATGAAAAATGAACACAGCAGTAACGTAGACAAACTGTCAGGAGCGTGGAACAGCGAGGGGACCTGAGGGCTCAAAGTTCATCTTGAAAAATTTAATGTTCTTGAAACCACAAAGGAAGTATGTTCTGTGATCATCCAATATCAATATTCTCTGCTTATTGAACCCCTTACAAAACTATTCTTCTGCCAAAAACCTGTCTCCATTCAAGCCTGGAATGGTGTCAGAAAATTTCATTAAGTCTGCAGGACAGTTGATTGCCTCTCAACCATGGGGCTCAGGATTCAGATACCCCTGCTGCACACATGATTGTTAAGACACCAGTAACTTAGAATTTGGTCTAGATCCAAGAACAGGCAGCATTTTTAGAAGATGTTCTAAAATTTTAGCAATATACTGTTTCTGAAGAACTTAAATATCTGTGTAGCAACCAGACCAGTATCCTTTTTTCATCTTGCTCAAAAAATTTGCTTGAGAAGGTTAGATTACTGTAGAAGTATACAATGAACTGCCCATAAATGAAATTCTGTTTCTCCCATGTCAATTAAGGACCAAAACCAACCAAGGAAACAGGGTGTAAAACACTGCAGCTTGATAAACCAGGCCAAATTCTGAAAGGTAATCTAGATGCTGCTTGTGCTTTAAATATAGCTTTCCCATGCTCACTGGTCTCAGGTGAAACCAAGGACACTTCAGAAATAGCACACAGACAGCTGCAGTCAGTTACAGGGGGAAATAATCAAAGCAGCTTAAATCACTTTGTTATGATTCAGACTGTTTTTGCCAGAACACTAGCAAAAGTTAATGATGCTTTTCAAGCAAAAAGATGCAGGTGAACTATAAGCTGAACTCCTTCACCACATAGAATTACAGAATCATAGAATTGTTTGAGTGGGAAGGGACCATGGAGGTCATCTAGTCCAACCGTCCTGCAGTAAGCAGGGACATCTTCCACTAGACCAGGTTGCCCAGAGCTCCATTCAACCTGGCCTTGAATGCTTTCAGGGACAGGGCATCTACCACTTCCCCAGGCAACATGGGTCCGGCTAAACAACCGATTCAGAATAATTCAAAACAAACACTCTTCTCACCATCACAGTTGACTGAACTTAGGGAATTCAGCCAAGGACAAACCAGCTTTTAAGCAAGGTTTACAGTATGCTTGGGCTTTGTGAAGACCAGACTACTGTTACAAGAACTACAAATAGTAGGCCCAGCAGTAGATATTTCAGGGTTTATCTAGCCTGATTTTTATTGGATAAACACAACAATCCCCCTATACAGACGGTAACGTTGGCTTTCTCTCCTAAGATAAAATTAATCTTGGTATTCACAGATATCTCTTCAGAAATTTCTGAAGAGGGCCTGGCAAACATACGATTTCAATTTCTAGAGGAGAAACTGGTTTGGTCACTCATCTGCAGAGATCCTGAATTTTTTTCTTTTGAAATTTCTGCTATTCTGTCTTATCTGCAAGCTTCTTTTACTCTTCTTTCTTTTGAAAATGAAGTGGTTGAGTTGGATGGTAAACCAAAGTTACAATATCCCTTTAAAACACCATACATTAGCATTTTCAGTCTGGTACCCAGACTAGAGACCTCCATTTCAAGAGCCCTTTTATAATACCTACCATCTGACAAAACTTCATAGGCCTCAGCTACTTGTTTAAATTGCCGTTCTGCCTCTTCTTTATTGTCTGGATTTTTATCAGGGTGCCATTTTAATGCCAATTTACGGTACCTAAATGGAAGGAAAACAAAGGATATTTTACTGTGAAATGAAGGAACATGCTACACAGATAAACACAAAATGTTTCTAACAAGTTGTCAGGGATTAAAGTATTCAGAAATTTCCCAGTGCTTTGCATCTTCCATCTAGACCAGTACCAACAGATTCTGCAGGTACATAAAGAACCATGTACTCAGACTTGCTTTAAAAAAAAAAAGTGAGTTTGGGGTTCTTTAGTTATTTTGATATTATTCTTGTGCGTTTCTAACCATCATCTGTCAAGCCAAAGCAAAACACTCCATAAGATTTATTCTATGGGCTCCTCCTTAGAGCTCCACAATTATTCAATACTACAACCAACCACAGGAAGCATCAAGAGTACTCTTGTGGTATGTAGAAACACAATAAAGCTCCAAGAGGACCCTGATACCAATCTGCGGCAGCATCCTAATATCAGTGGCTTCTTTGACAGCTACACCTGCACACAACTCCTATCCTCAAATTAAATATTTTAGGCAAAGTTCATAACTACTTAAGAGGAACAAAGCTAAGCCTGCACTTGTGTTGATTTGGAGTGTTTTACACAGAGCCATACAAGATTACAGTTCAAACACTGAGTTAACAAATTGCAGGAATTTGCAAAAGAGGAGGGAGGAAAAAACTATAAATCAAACTTCCACACACTGGTGCAATTTGATCAAGCTCAGGCGCCTAGAAGCAGCCAAGAGAGAAGCACAGTATGTGCAGGTCACTTGAACTGCAATTTATTGTCAAACATTTTTGATATACTAGAAATGTGTACTACAGAAATGTTTCTTCCCAATTGTTTGCTGAAAAGGAAATGGTATATTTTGAAAGTGAAACACCCACCTTAAAACAGTACATAAACAGTAAATCTAAACAAAGACCTGTATTTAATTCCTTTGAACAATCCCAATTTAAACAGTGAGGGGGTTTTTTCATAGTAACAGATGTTTAGTCCATCTAAATCTAAGCACAGAAACCAGACCTCATGTTAAGAAAGAGCTAGTGTCCAAAAAAGCTACATGCCAGATATTCTTTAATAACTTTGAAAAATCACCTCTGTAAGTGGAGGGTAAGACACTTACTGCAATTCAGCCACAGAGGAAGGGGTTGTCACTGTCTGTCACCATATCAAGTTTGGAGGCACACTCATACAGAAATGTATTTAACAGTGATCAAAAACCAGAGACTGACAGCATTTTCACTTTAGCAGTACTAGGGATTCTTTTCCCACTTTCATAAAAGTGACCAAATGCTTTTTCTTCAGAACTCTGAATATTTCTGTTAGCAAAGGCACCACTTCAGATGACTACTACTCATTCTAGTATTGACAACAAAGTGAGAATCCACATATTTGTTCCTTAAAATACGTAACTAAGACATATACTAGTGATACTTACGCTTTTTTAATATCTTCTGCTGAGGCATGCTTTTGCACTCCCAGAACTTCATAGTAATCGACCATGTTTCAGTAGTTGTTTTGTTAACAACAGCTGAGTCTTTCAAGTCCTGTAACAACAAGAACACGTAAATTAAACTTTAGGAACCTTGTAACTTCCAGTTCGAAACCTGATCACAGAGAGTTGCTTGGTTTTAGAAATTTGAAAGTTCCAAACACCAAAAAATAAAACCCCTTTATTTTAGGCTGACAGATCAAACAATTACTTCAATTCTGACTTTTGTTTATGTTCTTTAATCCCACTGAAACACAGTGCATAGAGATAAGAGGTGAACAGCAGGCTCCTGAAACAAATTAGACTGAAAAGCTAGATTTAATCAGTATATTAAGAAGAGTACGCACAGTATGTAATCATTTTGATATACACATTAATAACTCTGAATGCAAAGGAAACCACATATCCTGTTCACTTTGTCATCTGACACGTGTCATGTCTTAACCACATATGTGCAAAAATCTACCTGGACTTGTGCAAAGCATTTGACACTGTCCCATACAACATCCTTCTAAATTACAGTCACATGGATTTGACAGAAGGACCGCTTGTTGAACAAGGAATTGGCTGGATGGTTGCACCCAAAGAGCTGCGGTCAATGGCTCAATGTCCAAGTGGAGACTGGTGACAAGTGGCATTCCGCAGGGAATGGGTACTGTTAACATTTTTGTCAGTGACGCTGACAGTGGGACTGAGTGCACCCTCAGCAAGTCTGCTGACAACACCAAGCGGTGTGGTGCAGTTGACACGCTGGAGGGAAGGGATGCCATCCAGAGGGACCTGGACAGGCTTGAGAGGTGGGCCCATGCAAACATCATGGAGTTCAACAAGGCCAAGTTCAAGGTCCTGCACATAGGTCAAGGCAATCCCAGACAGGCTGGGTGAAGAATGGATTGAGAGCAGCCCTGAGGAGAAGGACTTGGGGGTGTTGGTCGATGAGAAGCTCAACATGAGTCAGCAATGCGCACTTGCAGCCCAGAAAGCCAACTGTGACCTGGGCTACATCAAAAGAAGGGTGGCCAGCAGGCTGAGGGAGGTGATTCTCCCCCCCTACTCTGCTCTTCTGAGACCCCAACCTTCAGTACCGCATCCAGCTCTGCAGTCCTCAGCACAGAAAAGACATGGACCTGTTGGAGTGGGTCCAGAGGAGGGCCAGGAAAATGATCAGAGGGCTGGAGCACCTCCCCTATGAGGACAGGCTGTGAGAGTTGAGGTTGTTCAGAGAAGAGAAGGCTCTGCAGAGACCTTATAGCAGCCTTCCAGTACTTAAAGAGGGCTTACAAGAAAGGTGGGGACAGGCTTTTTAGTAAGCTATTGTGATAGGACAAGGGGTAATGGTTTTAAACTAAAAGGGGATAGATTTAGACTACATATAAGGAAGAAATTTTTCCACTATGAGGGTGGTGATACTAAGGAAGTCTGCTCTGTCTGGCATTCCCTCTGTAGTCCAAACCCTAGGCTTCCCACAGCAGAGTCTCAGGCATCGAAGTTAAACCAACAATTTATTAAATGGTGCAGCAGCAGGGTCAGCTCGAGCTGGGTGCTTCCAGAGAGGGACCCTGAGCCAAGAAATTCCTGAGCAATTATACCCTTACAGAATATTCACCCACCCCTCATGTGCTGTTCATGCAACTTTTGGTCCCATTATGATTTTTGGTTTGAGGTCTTGTCCAGTCCGACTCCGTGGGTGAGGGCAAGGTTTGCTCCTTGGTTATAAGGTGACCTCATTAATGAGGGAGTGAGGCATTCTTTGTCCTTCCTTGCATTCCACATTTCCTCTTATCAGCAAGGACTATGATTACGGGTTCCTCAGCAGACAATTGCAGTCTTTTACAACTGAGATGTTTTGAGACAAACCATTTGTTTACAAGACCTTCAGCAGTCAATCGCCTTTCATCCCTTATCAGGGCCTTTGACAGGCAATTGTAATCTTTTGTAACAAACCACTTTCTCCTCTCCTCATAACAACTTCAGTGCCTTATCTACATCATTCTCACACTGAAAAATCCAAAACACAGCACACTGTACCAGGTAAATTTTTCCTTCTAGTGGCTATGTGGAAATGTATGGCTCGCGGCCTCAGGCTTCAGCAAATCCATCTACTCACTAAATAAGCAAAGCTAAGCAAACAGCACACTAAATCACACAACCCTACAACTCCAAGTGATTAATTCTATTTAAAACTTACTTAAGCTAAACAGTATCTCTTAAGAGTGAGACACTGGCACAGGTTGTCCAGAAAAGCTGTGGATGCCCCGTCCCTGAAGGTGTTCCAACGACGGGGATTTGAGCAACCTGGGCTAGTGGAGGGTGTCCCTGCCCATGGCAGGTGGGTTGGAACCAGATGATCTTTTAAGGTCCTTTCCAACCCAAACCATTCTATGATTCTATGAAACAAAGGGACACACCTTTCACATCTACTATTCAGAATAGTACTTCCACTGAAATGCTCCCTTCAAAAAAGCAATGTATGTGCAGATCTACTCAGTTTAAATACTGACAGTTTCTTGTCAATATTAGAGAATAGTTACAAGCAACAGTCATATTAACCATTACTTCAACTAAATGACTGCTAAGATTAAGGAATATTTCTAAAAATGTCAAGAACATTTCATCTCTTCATGGAATGGCTTCTTCTTCCCACCACTGTAACAAGTTTCCATCCTGACAAAAATTCCAACCACTTTCCATCCCACCACTGCTGCTGGTTCATTTCAGGTTTTACAGACAAGTCAATACTGACCTTCTCAATGAGTTATCAACTCGTTGCAGGCAAAGGCGCCCAAATATACTTACAACATAACAATAAGGCAATGTATTAGTCACATTTTCTTATCCGTGCAACAAGAACAAAAGTTCACTAAAATAACCTTTTTCCCCCCTCTAAGTCATTCAGTGTTCTTCGTTTCAGCCCAGGCAAAGTCTCATTTTCATGTTCTTTCACCTAAGTGTTGAAAGAATGAAGCATTATATAGCCCAGTGAAATATTTTGAAATTAATTTATACTAGTAGCACCTCCCCTATGAGGACAGGCTGAGAGAACTGGGGTTGTTCAGCCTGGAGAAGAGAAGGCTCTGAAGAGACTTAATAGCAGCCTTCCAGTACCTGAAGGGGGCTACAGGAGAGATGGGGAGGCACTCTTTGTCAGGGAGTGTAGTGAGAGGACAAGGGGTAACGGGTACAAGCTAAAAGAGGGTAAATTTAGACTAGACATTAGGAAGAAATTTTTCACTATGACGGTGGTGAGACACTGGCACAGGTTGCCCAGGGAGGTTGTGGATGCCCCATCCCTGGAGGTGTTCAAGGCCAGGCTGGGTGAGGCTTTGAGCAACCTGGGCTAGTGGGAGGTGTCCCTGCCCATGGCAGGGGGGTTGGAACTTGATGATCTTTAAGGTCCCTTCTAACCCAAACCATTCTGTGATTCTATGATATATCTTTCAACATCCTGGTACAAACATTAAAGAGATACTTCCTTTTAAAATAAATTGGTACATCTCCAAAATACATTGACACTGTAGGTTAAAGCCTGGTTAAGTTTAATTAGGGATGTGGTTACACACACATCCCCTTAAACAGCAAAACCAGTTTAAGAGATACCCTGCTGTACTACCTCCCCTCTCCAAACTACTTATAGAAACACATGTATTAGAGCAGCTACGGGTTTTTAAAACTTGGGTAGTTTTAGCAATTTAGTGAACCATACAGTCCCACAAAGACTCAGAAAATTAAAGTGTAGCAGGTAAACAGATCTCTAATTGACTCTGCCCCTTGAAGAAACCTCCACACAGAAAAAAAAATAGTAAGGGTATATTTAATACTGTGACCACCTCCAAGGGAAGCTGGGAGACATGCCTGAAAACGAACATTAAGAATGCCAATACTAATACAGTGACGACAGTGTTCAATATGTAAACATATAGATTACCAAAAATATCCCACAAAATTCTCTATCAACTAGCCTCGTTAGTTTAGCTGTTTCCCAAACAATGATTAGAAGAACAGCTCTATGAATACACAGGTGAGGAGCAGCGTTAGCATGGGTTGAGTATGTTATCAAATCCTGTAGCAATCATTTTGAGTAATAACATATATGGGAACATATAGTTTACAGAAATAAATGAGAAGGGGGAAAAGAACTAGTATGAGTCAAAATTGAGGCTAGAGGTCAGAGCCTCTCCTAACAAGAGATACTAGCCTAAAATCAGTGAGCTAACAGCAGGAAGCCACACCACCCAAGAGCCCACAGCATACTGCTACGTGTTTTCTCCATATTGTCCTTATTTTTTTAAATTCAAGACTTGTATTAGCACTGGTCCCAATTTAGGCAGATATCTTAGAGGTAAAATTGAAAACGCAAGCTTTTAGCTGGAATAAGCAGGTAAGAAAATCAACTTAGATACTTAGATCTGAACAATAAATCGCATCTTTTCCCAGAGAACTTTGTGCAGACCGGTAGTCATACTGATTTCAACATATATTTCATTAAACACCTTAGCTGTTTGTTTAAAAACAGTGCTGCAGTGTTGTAAGTTCAGACACAATACATGTACCAATATATTCTACATAACAGAAGCCTGAAGTTGGGACCAGAAATGAGTGCGCCGGCAACATGACCAGCTCTTAACAGATTACTTTGATTCTAAACAGCAGCTCCTCCAAGAAGAAAGGAACTAATCATTTCAAATAAATGTCTGGGTCTTGCATATTCTATCTTTTGTCAGTGTGTTATTGTTCAGTTTTTACTTGCCAATAATATAAAGCCTGGAATTAAGACAAGCCAGCAGCTGTCTAAAGAAAACAAACTGTTTATATTCTCCTTCTCCTAATCAAACATTCAGGTAACAGTAAGAGTTCATCTCTGATTAATCATTATTTCTATATGCTAGTTATCATAAAGCATAAATTGCACTCCTACAATTTTAGGTATCATAGGAACTTTTTTCTTGTGTGCAAAAAAGTTTTAGCAATATTTACCTGAGAAAAATGACCTGCAGCTTTTTCAATTGTCCAGCTTAAGCAAAGCATCCAAAACCATGAAACAATACCACTCCATATTTAGTCCTTTAAAAATACTTGGATTTTTCCTCAGCATCCACTAAGACATACACACACACAAACACACACACACACAACACACCACACAAACCAAACCAAAACACAAAACCCAGTCACAAACTATAAAAGACCTCTGCCTCCAGTCCTTCCAGGAAAAAAGTATTTATAATACTCACTCAAGAAAACGACGACCATCAACTTATAGCAAAACAGAAAATTACTTCTAAAAAAAAAAATTAGTAGTTTTAAGGCTAGTGGGAATCTGCATGGTGAAAATGCCTAGATGGATTCAAAGCAGCAAACCATATACCTTCCTGCAAACGGAAAAGAAAAAATACTCAACTGTCCTAACCAAAACGACATGACAAGAATCTTCTTCCAACCCCAAATCCACCAAACAATTTGCCTCCAAATACCCAAGCAAGGCTCATTAACTAGGCACTCAAGTTTTTTTCCAAAGCCACAAGGAAGTGAGTCCATATTAGCTTAATTTCCTGCCTCCAACCACAGAAAATCTTCAAAGTCTCAGAAGAAAAAAGAAGCAAAAAACCCCAATGAAATAAGTTGTTTCATGGCCTTCATGTTTGCACGTTGCAAAAATCTGTAACTAGTTGTGTTCATAACTGCACCACGTTTGCAGGACACTATCAGCTACTCTAACTCCTTCTTTGGAGCATGAACAAATCAAACATACAAATCTTCATGTAAAATAGAAGTTGCCATAGCTTACAGATTTCCTAGTCATCACAGGAGAAGTCAGCTTTGTTCTGACTTACCAAGCAGAAGCCCTGAATGCTCATACTGACACAAGGCAACTGACAGTACACGACCAGGCTTCAGTCCTCCCTCTTCCAGCACAGCCCACAGCTAGATCAGTTCAGAGTTATCTTGAAACCCGGCTCATAAACTCTCTTTACAGCAAAATTCTCAGCTACATAAAAGGCATGAGGATTACAGTAGATATGTAGAGAGCTATAAACTTTTATGAGATCACATGACAAAAAAAAGAAAAAATTAACCAGATGCATAACCTGCAGGGATGAAAAAGCAGCACTCCTAACTAAATAGGGAAGGAAAGAAGGCATCCAAACAAGAAAGTCTGAAATCAGACAGAAGGGAATTCAGACAGCAAGGGACACGCGACCTTTGCAGTCAGCCTAGTCAGAAAAAGTTATCTATTTCTGGCCATGAAGCACCAGGGCAGCACAGAGAGTCCTGAAAGACGCCAGAATAGCTCAAGCTTAGTGACTTGAGCAGTCACCTGGGTAGAGGGAGATGGAGTTCCAAATTCCTGATTCACGCAAGAAGCAGCCCGTCATCAACACCCTGTGCAAGTTGCAGAGCCATCCAGTTCCCAGTACCTGCCTGCTTTCTATGAACATATCTAAAGAATTGTATCCTGCTGGCAACACAGGAAGAATAAATACCCTGTGTTCCGAATCCCAGCTCAGTTGAGCTTGCATCTGACATATTGAACAGCAATTGAGCAACTTAGAGATGTCTCTGGTATGTTAATAGATGATGCACACACTCAAGAATCTTTGGGAATTACAACCTGTGATTAAAAATATGATTTTTCACATTCCAAGAGTCTTTACTAGAAAGCAGTACATCAGGTGGACCTGATAAAATTTTACACTTGAAGTATGAACAAGACTACAGTGGCATTAATACTGTTGTGGATACAGGACCCTGCAAAGTGGCAAGCAATACGCACACTTTCAAAGTTTTCTAGTATTTCTTAATTTGATTTTTATATAGCTAAGACACCTTTGCTAAGCTTCTTACTATCTACAGTAAATTCAGAGACATATACAAATACTTTCAGTCTTAAAGTAACAAACTTATCTGAAGTTCTGTCACTTCATTTGCTCACAAGCTACAGATTTGAAATGTAATCCATGAACTGTAACTACTCGCCTGCATCTCTCTAAGTTACCCAACTAAAAGAAGGGTAAATAAAGATCAGCCATAAAGCACTAACTATTTGCCAAGGCTTCCAAGACACATTTGTACCAGTGGCTCGAGTCCTCGCTCGCCTGAAGAGGTCAGCGCCTTTTACACAGATACTGGTTATAGAAACTGCCTTCTGGTGTCATCCTACGCCCCGACGAAAAAAAGATAAATCTCACACCACAACTCTTCAAAGCAGAACACCACTTGGGCAACAACCAAATGCATTTTACCTACAACAACTCGGCAACACAGAAAGATATACAAGTCCCAAAATCTTGGCCAAATCCCAAATAAAGTGAAGAGATGTTTGTCAGTTCTACCAACAACACCTGGGATGTGCCATACATAACGGAGGTGAGACCATGAGCAGCCTCTTGGTTGTACTAGCAAACGTCCGCTGTGCTAGAGCTCTACAAGTGCTAACAGAAAAACATCCACACTGTACACCAGAAAATCTTTGTAAGAAGAAGTTTAAGAATGCTAAGGAACCAAAATGAAGTTACTTTAAATTGATGAGTGCAATAGTACAGAGCAAGAAAATCTGTATAAAGTTTGTGATTAAATGGATTTGTCAGATTAATTAAACAATGCACCAACATTATTTTTTTCTTCCCACTGATAGATGCACAGTGTGGCACAGACTAAGGCGTATTAAAAACCTCGGTACTTTTAACTTCTATTTACCTAAGATTAGAAAAGCTGTCACAGTTTAACTTCACAGGCTCCTGAAATTTATTGTTTCATGAAAAAATGAAAATTTACCATATAATTAAAGTTAATAAAATGTACTTAAATAGCAATGTTTGTACTCATTATACAACCACAGCATCCCCATGAGATGATTCTAAGAAAACAAACATTCCAAAAAGCTTAATCTTATGTTTACACCAAACATCCTGTTTCTATGTTAGAAAACAGTGGATTTGAATACAGAGATTATCACATAACAGGATGCAGTTCTTACAGGGGGAGAGGTAGCTCAGCTGACTGCTTTACCTTGCAGTTCAGGTTCCACTAAAAAAAAAAAAAAAGAAAGAAACCCACACCCAACGAAAAAAGAGCCACCTGTACAGGGGGTCCCTCAGTCCTTCAAGGCAAGAGGTTACAAAGAACCCTGTCCATGCTCCCCAAGGAAAGCAAGACACAACTAGCAAGAACCACAAAGCTTTCTTGTTCCTATTACTGTCTGGCACATGGAAAGCCTGTAGAGGGCAAAAAGTAAGAAACCATTAAAAAAAACAATTAACCTACCAAAAATGGAAACAGAATAAATAGAAAATCTTAACTGTGTAAGAAATGTAAGCTAGCTAATAAAAACTGGAAAAGGAAATAGATCAGTCAACAGACTACCCTCACACCCGTGGTTGATACTCTGCTGCTTACCTATCCAATCTACGAACGTGCCATAAATCAAGGGGCACTTATACACAAGCTCTCCTTAAAGCAAAGAGGCATTTTTCCAAAAGACAACAACTCAGGTGTCCAAATTTGGAATTGTGTCGCATAAAAATATCTGGAACTCTGGCAGCCTCCTAAAACTAATCATAAAAGGCTATTTTAATACAAAGTAAAAATATTCCTAACTCATTTTTTTAAATGTATGATCTGTATTTGATTAAGCGATTAAAAAACAGTGAAAGCCTCAACTGGCAAAGATCAGCTCCAGAAAGTTTCAGCCAAATAATCACATGCAACCAGATGATCCTTCAGGGAAAATAAAACAGTTTAAAGTTTCTACACACTTTCCCTGAAATAGTTTTTGGAGTCATGATAATTTTACTTAAGCCAATCAGCAAAAAAAAAAAGTATGTTACTTTAAAGTAAATGCCTATTTCTTTTTCAGAACAACAATGACATGCTGTCACAGATTCAAACTACACTTAAAGACAGAAAATAATTTATCCTAATCAAAAGTAGTAACAAAGTTTTAACAAGTGCTGGGTCCTCACTAGTATCAGTGGGATTTCAGTACTTATTCAGAACAATTAGGAAACATAAATAAAGCCTGCAACTAGTAACTGTAGGAATGAAATTAATATGCATGAATTATTTCTTCCCTAGCAGTTAAAATGAAAGCATTATTCTGCTTCTGTAAGTCCAATCTTAAGAAAAATCTTAACATCCATTCAAATGTAGCATTTAACTCAAAAGCAAGGAAAATATAATTTAAACCAACTAATATCATAAACTACAGTTATAGTTTAAACCTACCTTGATTATAAACAATCATTATACATAAGATCCAACAGGTTTTGACAAAGCTAAGTAAAGTAATGTGTCACTAATCCTTACATTCCTTACATAAGCCAAAACAAAGGAAAAGCTATTGACAGAAAACGTTTTCAGGATACAGCTGACGAGGTTCTTTAGAAACGCTATTAGAGAAATGGAGCACGTCCTCCTTAAGGAGCAAAATACTAGAGTACTAAACCTCCCACAACTAAGTTGAAAATTAAGGCAATACATTCCCTTCAAAACATCACTATTGATATGCTAAGAAACAGACGGTGTGCTCCAGCCTGAAGTCCAGTGTATTGACATGATGGAGATGCACCGTCCTCTACAGCTAGCAGCCCAAGAGCAGAACACGGCTGTAGCAGCACGGGTGGCTGCACTCAGTCTGCTCAACCTGGTGTGACATTTCACTCAATTCCAGGCTAGAACTTCAATGCCTCTGGACTCACAGTAACACACAGTCATCACCCTGATCCCACATGACCTCAGCTCAAAGACCTAACTGTGCCAATGTGTTAAGCACAGATGGACAGACATAGGAGTCCTGGAAGTTTTACAGTAAAAAAAAAAAAAAAAAAAAACACACAAAACGGAAGAGGTATTTCTTTCCTCAGTACAGTCCGAATACCGTAAGGAACTCGTATATCCTTGTTATTGAGATGACAATTTAATATAAGTTGTTTCCTCTCTCCATGTATATTCCAAAACTTCTAGTGGATGAAAGAATACACTAAGTAGAAAAATTTAGTTAGTTATTTTAGTTTAAAAATAAATAGCAAAATACATTATCCCTCCAACTAAAAATTCTGTTACACAAAAGAGAAACCTTGCATGCTTTCTCCCAAAGCCCATCCAAGATAAATTCACAAACTACATCAACTTAGGAAAGACAGAAGAAAATACCAGAGAGAAAACCTGTTTTGGTAAGAATGTGCTGTAGTCAGAAAGCACAAGTGCTAAAAAGACAAATCTGGTAGAAAATGAGGGGAACTTTGCAGTTTGCAGAGAAATTATTACGAACAATGTAGTTTAAACAGTACCACCAGCAAAAGTGGCAATTCAAATTTCTCCTCCGATGTCTGAGATTATTTAAGAAAATTTAATCCTAAATTAACTTGCATTTCAAATTGTCTCTTGTTATCCACTGAGAAGGTACCATGAAAGCCAAGAGGAGGAAAAAAAGTTAGACAAGAATAGTACACTAGTTAGCATTTAGGTTGTTTAAAATAAAACAAAACAAAAATATAAAAAAGTTACAGAGACAAGATCCATAAATACATTTACTCACAGGTCCAAACAAATCTTCTCTGACAACATAATCCAGCAAACTAAACGGTACTTTAACCACCAGGCTCTTGATCACCAGCTAAACATAAAATCCCTCCTACTAGAGTACAAGGATCTCCAAAGAGTAAACAAAAATTAAGGTCAGCAGGCAGCAGTAACTGCAACTTCAGAGGACCAGAGAGGCAGAGCCTTGTTTTATTCCAATTGTTCCCTCTGTGTCAACACCTTGTTCTTAATCACTTTTTGACACTTTACATCCTAAAAACTGGGGGCTTGACCACTGACTGACTATGCGATGTCACAAGCTTGACTATTTGCACATTAACATTGTCACAAATTTAGCTTCTGGGATGTTACTGTGTCCAAACGAGAACAATCAATTTCTTATTATCGGAACTCATAACAAAAGTGCTCAGTATTTTGAACAACCTTTTCTAATTCCTTCATTAGAAAGGCTCCAGACTGCACCACAGGTTTTCAGCAGCCATGGAAAGCTCTGACAGTAAAACTGTAACACAGCACAAAGTGTTGCTACAAACAGGAATATTAACCATAAATCACCTCCCAACTCACTGCCCTCTCAGAAGTCCAGCAAATACTGACAACAAGCTATGTGCCTTACCTGCCAGTGACAGTTTTCAGCTCAGCTTGGAACTTGGTGACAGGGAGTTCAGAACACCTGACCACAACTGCCTTCACCCACAACAGACCTTACTACTGACCCTACTTCGAGTTACTAAACACAGAACAGGATGTAACTAACCCACTTCTACCTGGGAAAAACAAGTACGTTTAGTTTACAAGTATTCCAAAAAAGTACACTGAAAGAAAGGGGATTTCAGTTAAAGGTCTGTTCAACACATTCAAGAGCAAAAGGTGAACTGAGGCTCCCTCTCACCTTTCTGTAACTGAAACCACCGCGAGCAGAAATGGTAATGGGGATTTTTTTTTTTTTTCCCACGGCCTTCTCTGCTCGTGGTAAAGAGGAGACAAATCCGACCGAGGATCGTACGGCTGGAGGATCCCAAACTATCTCTGCCTCCAGTTATGGGATGAGCCCAGGGCAGCCGCTGTGCCCGGGGGCGGCTCCCCCACCGCCCGCCCCCGGGTGCCAGCAATCCCCGCCGCCCGCTCCGCTGTGCTCCCCGCGGAAACCCCGCTCCGGCCGCGCCGGGACCGCCGCCACGCACCTCCCCCACGGCCGGGAAGGAGCCCCGGAGGCTGGCAGCACTCCCAGCTCCCTGCGCGGGACGCTACGCCGCCAGCCTTCCAGCGCGCAGCATGGCGGCGCCGGCCCAGGCCCCCGCCGAGCCGCGCCGCGCCGGAGGCCCCGTTACCATCAACACCGTTGCTAAGAACCGAGGCCTGGGCCAGAACCCGGCGCCCCCTTCCCGCTCGCTCCCCCCCCTCCACTTCCCCTCACACGGCCGAACGACGCGAGGCCCGTCCCTGCGCAGCCTCCACCCCCCGCACTCACCCGGCGCGGTGCCTCCGGCGCGCGGCCGCCACCCTCCCCGCCAGCAGCCCGGGACAACGGCAACGGCGGCACCTCACCTCAGCCGCAAACAGGAAGTTCCGTCAACGCGCGGCGTCACTTCCTCCCGGCGGTTTCCGGAAGTTTCTCGAACTGCGTGATACCCCCGCCGCTGCCCGGCGGCTCGCAAGCAGAGCCCGCCCCCTGCAGGCGGCTGGAGGCGCTGCAGCAGGGGCGGGGCTTCGGGCGGCGCGGTCGCCGTTCCTGTCAGTCAGGCCGCGCCTCGGGGGAGCTGGGGTCGTGTCCCGGAGGGGACCCCCAGGCGGGGAGAACTGCCTTCAGCGGCCCCGCAGGGCAGGGCCGGGGACTTCACCGGAGCCGCTTTCCTCACACAGCACCGCCGGGACCCCTGTGCCGGGGTTTCGGAGCCCCCGGAGGCAGGCGGTTGGGCGGGAAACCCCTCGGGGTGTCTCTGAGGGGGAACAGAAACACAGGGATGTCCAGGTGTGCAGCTGAGGGAAAAGGAGAAGAAAAAAATTAAAGATTTTTAAAAACACTCTTCGAATAGATGAGTTTGGCTGCTAGAAGTGAAAAGACAGATTTTCTTCCCCCATTTGCGTCTTTATTTTAGTCTCAGGAATTTTATTTTGGTCTCACGCGGGGCTGTGTTGAGGGTTACACCATCCACCACCGTCCAGCTGGCACCTGCACAGACTCCTTGGGCTCTCCGAGTGTACTGAAGCATCCCTCGGGCTATATCTGAGCCTGTGGTTTTCAAGTGTCTTGCCTGAGAGCAAAGTATAAGTTGCCAAGTTATTATTCTGTTAAAAAAAAAAAAAAATTTGGACTTGATCCATGATTTAAATTGCTGTAAAATTGCATTTCTTGCCCTTTATTTAAAAAGTTGGAGGAAGCATTGATTTACAGGTCACCAAGGTGAAATTAGAGTTTCCTCACCTAAAATGTGCACTGCCCAAACAAAGTCCATTGCAAGGCTCCTCGTTAATTTGGAGGGGTTTATGTGGGAGTGGGAGCAGATCAAAAAGAAAAAAGGAAACCTGGAATAAGGCAGAGGAGAACCTAACACAAATCAGCAGGGCAAGCAGCAGGGCAACCCTAAGGAAAGGATAGGCTTGGTACTTTGGGGGAAATGCAAGCTTCAAAAGAAATATTGTTCCATGGGATTTGACGCAAAATTGTGGTCACGGAAGCAAGTCTGTAAAATTAGATCAAAGAGACACCTAGCACCATTATTAGTTTTTCATCAGCAAGTAGCTGTGAAGTCCAAGTTGTTGTTGACCCACTTGGAAAAAAAAAAGACTAGTAGGTTAGGCTGGCTCTTTCTAAAAGGTATGAACAACCCCAACTCTCTCAGCCTGTCCTCATAGAGGACATGCTCCAGCCCTCTGAGGGCTTTTGATTTAATGCTTTAAACATTTCTTGATGTGAAGAGTTTTTTACTCAAACTTTCACAACCAATGACGGGTGAGAACAAAGTATGAAATGTCTTCAATCTTTTAAAAAAATCTCACCTGCAGTGAACACACTAGAAGTAGCACATGAGGTAGTTACTTTAATTATTTACAGAGATTATATATTAAGGTTATGCCATGATGAATGCTAACTATAACATTTTCTATTTATCCACACAAGTGGCACAACAGTGGCAAAGCAGCATAATTCTGTATGGAATTACAAGGTTCTATTTGTATCTCAAGGTCTTAAGAGCAGAGAGAAGTAACTCCAGAGGCTCCAGGCTGAGGTTGCCACTAACACAGCGTCCATCAGAGTGCCCAGCTCCTCCGGAAGAAGTCGTCTCTACCTCCCACCTGTGGTTCTAGCTCCCCTGGTTGGTCAATGACCCAGCACTCCAATGGGAACTCATCTTGACAAGGGTTAACCTGCACATTTATGCAGCGAAGTGGTCACATGTTTAGAGAGTCATCTGGGGAGTACAGGACAAGATCATACCCAATGACAGCTTTTTATCCCTTTTGTTCAGCTTCCTGTAGAATTTAACAGAGAAACAGAAACATAAATTCATGCGTAGTTTTGAAAACATTCATGGTCTTGTTTTCCTGCCTTCTGTTTGTTTTCTGATCCGAAGAACATTGCTTGCTGGTAAGCAGTGATGGAAATGCTGTTTTCATGCTGCTTTGCCCAGTGCACTTCACCCACCTCTTACCCCTGCAGATCTGCAGCAGGTCAGCTCAGCCTCTACGCTTTTTCAGGCTGTGATCTGATCTGTGTGTCCAGGCAAAGCCTCTGCTTCTCCCACATCACCCAAAGCTCAAAATAGTTATTGGGGCTATGATTACTTTGCTTTTGAGAGTAGCACTCTCTTAAACAGTGTTCGTAAATCTCTAGTCATGTGCTGCTGAACCACCTTTTTACCGCCTTCCTCTCATTCAAGTTACAAAGTTCAGGTACCACAGGACAGGACTGACTAGTTCCCCAAGAATGCATCAAAATTCTTCTGACCCATAGTTTGATTTCATCTGTATACAGTTAGTATTTCTCTGAATTATTTTTAAACTTCAGTGCTAACGATATTTAAATGTCTTACAACAGTTTGAAAGTCCTTAAATGAGAACTGCCCATGTCAGTGTGTTCCGTGCAACAGAAGGACCTTGCAATCTCTGTGTGAAAAGTTAACACAGACAATCAGGGAGGGGAACTGCATAAGGTGAAGAGCCAGAACCATCTTCCTCCTCATCAGAGGTAATGTCATGGGAAAGATTTCAGAGGCAAGGCTCATAGAGAGAGGTAACATGTTTAATTAGATTTACATACAGGACTAATAAAACAGAAAAGCTTTTAGAGTCAGAAAACCTTCTTCAAAGGTATTTGCAAAAGTATAAAGTAAAAGCATTCTATGTTTTTATGGCTAGCTGCTTGCAGCAAAAGGCTGGAATATTGTGTTAGAGAGCATTAAATCTGATGTTGCTGGCAGAGGACCAACATTCCAGTAACGAAAGCTGATAAAGCCTGGTGGGTCTGTTGAAGCTGGTATCTGAGATCCAGGCAAACCCAAGCTGGTGTCCAAGTGCTGAGTTGTAAGTCAGAATAAACTCTGTTATCGAAGGACCTTCATTGGTCAAGAATTTTCAGCTTTCACCTGGGAACATGAGGCAAAGGTCTGGTTTCCCTTTAAGCAGCTTCAACTGTCCAGAAGTTAAGCATCTGGTTCCAGGTTAGCAAGTTTCCAAGTTAAGCACCAGGTTCCAGTATAAGTTGGGTACTGACCTGTTGGAGAATAGTGTAGGGGAGAGGGACCTGGGGGTCCTGGTGGACAGCAGGATGACCATGAGCCAGCACTGTGCCCTCGTGGCCAAGAAGGCCAATGGCATCCTGGGGTGTATCAGAAGGGGGGTGGTCAG
>WKFP01014333.1:791475-801783 GCA_011057875.1 Pterocles orientalis
AATATGTGAAGGGTGAGTGTCAGGAGGATGGAGCCAGGCTCTTCTCTGTGACATCCAGTGATAGGACAAGGGGCAATGGGTTCAAGCTGGAACATAGGAGGTTCCACTTGAATATGAGAAAAAACTTCTTTACAGTGAGGGTGACAGAGCACTGGAACAGGCTGCCCAGAGAGGTTGTAGAGTCTCCTTCTCTGGAGACATTTAAAGCCCGCCTGGATGCGTTCCTGTGTGATCTGATCTAGATGTTCCTGCTCCGGCAGGGGGATTGGACTAGATGATCTTTCGAGGTCCCTTCCAATCCCTAACATTCTGTGATTCTGTGATTCATCTAGTTTAAAGCCTCAGACTACGGAAAGAGAGAGAGAGAAGGAAGGGGCACCTCCAGAACATGATTTATTCCACCCACATTGGAGATGTATTTGAGTAAAGAAAGAACGGTGCTCTGGAGCTCTATCTCTGGGTCGCCTCTCTCACTGGAAGTGCCTCGACAGCCACCTTACAGATGGCTGAAGTTAAGTGAGATGGATTCAGGCCTAACTGGTAGCTATAACCTAATGATGGAAATAATGTGGCAGCGTTCCAGGAGGTATTAGCAATTCACATAGTTCCCAGATTCTTTTTTTAAAATCTTTTTTTATGTCTTATGGAGGTCAATTATGAAAAGCCCATCAGAACACAAGCAATGCTTGAAAATGCTGCATTAGAGAGATATTAATATGAGTCCCTTTGATGTGGTAATGGCTGCAGCCTTCCCGGCCTGCTGCTTAATGCATCCAGTTTTGCTATTTACAGATTTACAGATTCTATTTTTGGTATTAGCAAAGAATATGAGCATATGTATCAAAGACTGTTCTCACATTATTTAATTATAGTACTACTGGTAAAGTAATTCTGGAAAGTGCCACTCATTAAATATAAGCATTAACTTTTTGCTGATAGCTTATCAGAAACAATTAGACTTGAATTATGGGCAATACACCTAATGTTTGAAGCTCTAAGGAGAAGCATTAGAAGCACAAAATAAGCAATTTTCATTAGCATTCTCTAGAGTTTTTCTGCGGAGCACAACCTCAGTTTTCACTGGTACAGTGCTTCTTAGGTAATTGTGAAGCTGCAAATTTACCTGGACTCCTCTTTGTAACCTAAAGCTTGAATGAAGTGGATGCTTTTGAAAGTGGTTCAAACATTTCAGGATAGCTGGGGTTTTTGCTAATTCCTCCTGAAGCATCAGATGTATTGTAATGATTATTTGGGGTGCAGAGACAACAACCTAAGAACAGTTGTGGGCAGTCAGAAGGTCTCAGAGGTTACGGCAAGTGCTTAGTTCTCGCAAGGACAGCTTGATCAGCTTTTATGTTTGTTAACTTCATCAGGGACATGCTCTCTTTCCTTTGCCAATGCCAAATATTAGTCAATTCCATGTCGTTCTTCATCAATAGCCAGATAGATCTAATGGATAAGTAGATCTAAAATATCTCTGCAGAACTTTGAGCCTGAAAGCACAGAGGGGAAAAACAGGAAGCAGATCTGTAATGAAAAGAATTATTCTTAATTAAAGATACAAGGGCTAGAAGGAACTAATTTCTTCAGAAGGTGTGTTTGGTAACATACAGAGAATCTATGTAGCAACCGATGAGAGATGCTTTTCCTAGATCTAACATTTGGGTAAGCAGAAGTAGCAAGATGATCTGAAATAACACCATCTGGTGAATGCCTGTTTCCTTCTTCAGCCATCAAGAGCTATGTGTAACTATAAACAGAGAATAAAATAGAAATAATGCAAAACTACTTTTCAATCAAATGTTACACAGAATGAACTAACAGCTGTTCTAGGAATGCAGAAAAGAATGAGCTTAAATATAGTAAGATATCTGAGCAGGCTGTTCCTATAAATATGTTAACAAACACTGCAAACAGAGTGGATGTTTCCTACAGAGCTGTGGACAGGTAACCTTAGTCCCAGACTGGAGAGCGACTATTCTGGCAATGGAATGTAGCCATGATTTAACAGTCACACAAGAGGAGTTCAGCCCTTGACAGTGTGAAATCAAGCCTGCAGGACATCTATGCATGCCTGTGTGTACAAGCAGTCCCACTGGTGTCAGAATTCCCATGTTTTCTCCCGTTTGACTGTCTGATGATCTTTGCCGGATTGCACCTGGCGCTGGCCTGCTCAGCCTTTGTAGAAGACAGGCACATTACAGGAGTTTGTCCAACAAACTGCACCTTGGGAAGAAGTGAATACACATCGAGGTGATTTAACATTTAGCATCAGTCCTTTGGATTTTGTATCAATGCTTAGCATCTACAAGAAATTGAGAAAATAATTGAGACCTCAGTTTTTACTGAATCTTCTTTCATAGAATCACAGAATGGTTTGGGTTGGAAAGGACCTTAAAGATCATCGAGTTCCAACCCCCCTGCCATGGGCAGGGACACCTCCCACTAGACCAGGTTGCCCAAAGCCTCATCCAGCCTGGCCTTGAACACCTCCAGGGATGGGGCATCCACAGCTTCCCTGGGCAACCTGTTCCTGTGCCTCACCACCCTCACAGGAAAACATTTCTTCCTAATATCTAATCTAAATCTGTCCTCTTTCAGCTTATAACCATTACCCCATTTTATAGTTGATAACAGATTTGAAAAATTCTTGAAAAGACAAAGCAGCACTGGAAGTTGAAAAAGCAAAGCCACAAAATCTTAAATCCAACCTTTACCTGGTAAGTGCCATTTATGAACAATTACAGCTATCCACAGGCCTCTGACACAGAAGAGAAGCAGTGTAGTATACTCAGTCCCCCATGACATAAAATTTCACAAAAAGTATTTTGAAGATGTCACAGTGTTCACTGACCAAGCAAGTCAGAGAGAAATTAATTTTGTAGTTTACATCTGATAGGAGTCAAAGGCACACGATGGTACCAGTCAATATCAAGAAAAATAACTTCATTTTGAAGTCTGCAAATCCTAAAGTCAACTGGCTTTGTCAGAATAACTTCAAAATGTACTTTTACCAAATTCAAATTCGACACCCTTCTAAGTGCTAGGTGCTTTTGTGCCGTCTAGATTTTTCTCTACATACCTGTACATTTTATTTCCCATATTTTCCCTAGACATTTACTGTAATAATAATAAACTCCCTGTATTATATGGGGTGATTACAAGTGACGTTAATTGTAGACAGCAGACAATCTGCACAGGGAACAAGATGACACTTGATGCATGTTATGGGTAGTTAAATGTGGGGAAAATAAGCAGAAACAGTTGCTGGTGCTGTGAATTCTTTACTTGGGTCTTACCAAGCCACTTATATAGGGACCACAAAGCCCTGTCTACACAGAATGGAGTTGAAAGTCTTCTTTTATTTTTCTTAGGGAAAGTCTCTACTTTTGTTCTTTATTCCAATGGCACAACAGCATTATTCTTGGAATGAATTTCCACATACCTCAACATTCACAGCTCTTTAAGACATAGCCCTCGTGAATGAATCGCTGACACTGATGTGGTTGAAGTTTTGGAGCATCTGTCATGTGAGGAGAGGCTGAGAGATCCGGGATTGTTCAGCCTGGAGGAGGCTCAGATTCCTCTTAGTAGTGCCCAGAGGCAATGGGCACAAACTGAATACAAGAAATTGTGTTTAAACCCGATTTAAATGTTTTGCTCTAAAGGTAACTGAACACTGGAACAGGTTGCCCAGAGAGGTTGCGGAAGCTCCCTCCACAAAGATACTCAGGACTCCCCAGGGCAAGGACCGGAGCAGCCTGCTGTAGGTGACCCTGCTTTGAGCCGAGGGGTTTGGACCAGGTGATCTCCAGACATTCCTGCTCACCTCAACCAGCCCATGCTCTTTGAAATGGATTCAAGTGGATTCATCGTCCCTTTTTACCTTGTGTTGTCTCTCTACACACATCAGAAATTCCATCTTTTCCAGACTCCCAGAGACACACTGGAAAACAGGCAAGATCCTGGCATTTGTGTTCTCTTCATGCTAAGAAGTGCCCTACAAGAGGAGTTTTCTGTAATTTTCTGTTCACATAAACTGAAGAATGTAGGGTACCATTTGTAAGTATCCTAAAATAAATACGTACAATACTAACTTTAGAAACACTATCATGGAACTAGAAGTGTATTTAGCAATTAAAATAATAGAAAAGAAAGGGAAGCAGATAATTGTAATTATCAAAAGAGATAAAAATGAAATTACATCTTAGAGGGGCCCATATATGTGCTGAAATTCCAGAAGCTGAAAGAGATGTTTTTGTACGTGTTTGCTGACAGATTAGCATTCTTCACTATGAATTACAGCATCTCATATTTTTATCCAAGGACGGAGTTTTGTTCTTTCCAAAGTTTCTGATTAAGTTTTTCACAGCACATTAGTGCTCTTAGCTTTGCTGTTTGAAAGACACACTGAAACAAAGCTAAACCTCACAGCTGCAGTTTGACTGACAGAATGGGAATGTCACAGCTCACAAACATGAGTCACAAATCATCCCGAAGCAGTGGTAACTTCAAGACCAATGACCGGTTCACATTAGCTTCCCTCTTAGAACCTATTCAGTACTATCACTCTTTATCAAGAGAATGCCAAATTTACTGCAAAATATGAAAGAAAGGAGTGTTTCTGCAAAGTTTCAAGAAAACTCAAATTATTTTATTCACAAAAGCATAAGTCAATAAAAATATAGATATCCTGATCAGTTTTACAGACCATGTTCATTTCTTCTCTTCTTCACTGACAGGCAAAGCATCATGAAAAAAAATAGTAACAAGCATTTACATCACAAACCATTATTAACACAGATTCATGTATATGAGCAAATGTTTAAAAGTTTTGCATATAATTATAAATACCAAAAAAATTACAGCTCCAACGAAACATTCAAAGAAAAACAGCTCTCGTTTTTTTGTTCTTGTTTCTGTGCTGTACTATTTTTCAGTGGTGAAGAGTATGTGCTGTCTCACTGGCATTTAACAAACACTTTTTGGTTTAAACTGAAATTTAGCATGAGCTCACTGCACTCCTTAAAGCACTGTCAATGAATTCCAAACGCCTTTATAGATCAAATCAGGATGTTTGTGCTAGATTACTCAATTGATGCCAAAAAAACTGTCCATGTTCCTACTAGCAGCATAGGAAGATTTTTTTTTTTTTTAAATTATGGAGCACTCCACACAGAACTAACCAAAGATATCCTTGTTGTTCAAATCAAACTTCTGTCAGCTCAGTGTTTCCACATGAAGCTGGAGCCAAATCTTTCCTCTTTTGTAGACGAATTCTCCCTAGAAATCACGAGTGAGTTTTGTGAAATTCATACAAGTCTGGCTTTCAGGACCACGATGGAAGACAACTGAGATTAAGGAACAAGGCAAATAATTTCTGTTTAGGTTTGTTTTGTTGGTGTTTTTTCAATCCTGACAGTAGGACTAAACCCACATCTGGAAATATTCTCACTGAGATAAACTACAAAGTGCTAATTTCATTTTTTTCTTCTGCTTTTACGCCTTTTAACTTTGGAGAGATGAAGAATTTGCAACCTCTTCTATCATAAACACAAGCTTTAACAAAAATGTTTTTAAAACAGTGTACAAAGTTGTAAAGCAAAAATTATTTGAAAACAAAAACCAAACAGAAAATGCTGTCATTTTCCAAAAAGCAAGTACTGAACTAGGACAGAACCCTGAACTACAGAAATTGACTTTAAGGAAGGGTTGTCTTGCACAGAAAACAACTCCAAGCCCATAATTATTACTGCTGTAATTGTGATGATCAAAATCTACAATAATATTTCAGGTTACCTGCATGCAAAGTGCTTCCTGTCTCTGCTCTGGGAGCATCACAACTAGGAAAGAGTTTGCTCTTCTTTAAATATCAGAAAATCCATTTTCATATATAAACAATTGTTGCCACGTAAGAGCTACGAGAGATCATTTAGACCCCCCAGCTCCTCAGGACATGACTAACTATACCTGTATTATTTCTCATACCTTTATCTCCTGTTCCTTAAAATATCCAGCAATAGATCACTGAAGAGCAGGGACTCGTGCTTCATCCTGACTGTACGAAAACAGTTGACAGAACTGGAAGCACTCATTGCCAAAGGAAAGCCCTACCCTCCTCTTATTGCAGTCTGGATACCAACTGAAAGTGGTGTAAGCTGTAAGCTGCTGCAGCACAGATTTTCAGCTGCCTACCTACAGAATGAAATCTAGGCTACAACCCCACTGACTTGAGTATGTCAGAATTTCATATTTAATGTACAGAATATACAAAACAAGATCACCGAGTACTATATACTGAAGAAATCCAGAGTATTTTCAGCAAACTCAAATCCTCTCCTGAAGTTTTCTGGATCTGTATGATCCTTTCAATTCCATGAGCACACCTACAGCAACTCGCACTTCCCCCAGCCTACCCTCTGCTGAGCTCGCACTCACGGTACCAGGCAGGAGTGTGCACCAGCTCCTTCCACAAAAGCAGCAAGTGTACATTACCAGTCATGATTACTTGCCATGACTCCAACACAACCTTCAAAATACGAATATTTAATAGAAAATTTAAATTTAATTTTACAAAATACAGATAACAACACTACCAAATGTAGCAAAATAATGGAATTGAAAAATAATTTCAAAATATTTAAAGCATTAGGTTCTAAAATAAATAATGCTACCTAAAAGAAGTGTTCAGGTTTTGCAATTTGGAGGAGGCAGTTCCACTATTACTGATCTCTTTTTCAACTTCTTTTACAAATTCCATAATTTATGTAGAAAAATATACAAGAAAAGAATTTTGGGATAAAGAACAGGTTGGGTATGTAACATTTAACATAAATAAAAAGCCTAAAGCAAAACCAAAAAGAAAACTAATAATTTTATTTCTGTACATCAAGACTACAAATAGTATTTTAACACTTCTTTTATTACCCAAATTAAGAAATTATACATTTTAATATCATTACTAGTAAATACCTTAAAATCACTCCATTTCCCCGCATTTAAAAGGATATTGCTGGTTACTGCTCATTAAATATGAAATCCATCAGTTTCCAGTAACAGCAAAGTATTTTTTTGCATAAGAGATGAATAAAAATTTGATTTTAAATTTTGATGATTTAAAATATAAAACTAAAGTTCAGAGGGATGAACTTATGAATCCTGCAGTCTGAACTGCAATTCCTTTTTGAAACCGACTGCAGTTTGCATACCAATACCCCACAATGTGCCTACTACTAGAGGATCAGTTCCTTCCATATGAAAGCAATTTTTTTCCCAAATATCGAATGATATTAAGCAGCATATTCCCACCTACTTTCCTTAGCAGAAATACTGCAGGCAGATGGATATAAAAGCTGTTTAATCCCAAAACAATAATTAATCTGACTAGTGTCTACGGCACAGAGAAGGTATTTAAGATGGAAAGAAATGATAGAGAAAAGGAATGTGAACACCACAGGCTTCAAATATAAAATATAAAGCCTGATAACTTTGGTTCAAATAATTTTAATAGTTGTTACATGTATATTTTTCCAAAGTGATGACTTTTGTATGTACTGTTTATGCAACAGGAGTCTGATACATTAAAAAAAAAATCTGTACAGGCACAAAAGACAGAAACAGAACAGAGAAAACATGGATAGTCACATCCATTTACAGCAGTGTTCAAGTGATGACGACGGAGCCAAAGGTTGAACTTAAAATAATGTGAATCTGATTTCTCCACGGTATTTCAGAAAGCACAAATGGAATATTATAGAAGTTTTATCTCAGTGCCTACCATCTTGAGGGAAGGTAGTATAAAACAAAATCAGTTCTGCAACAACTATGATTTGTAAACAATTCTACAACATAAGTAAAGATGTTAGGTTATCGGCAATAAGCATTTTCACCCTCCCAGTTCTGGGATATCTGCATACGTTTGCTTCACTTCCACCTCAAAGATTAATTACAGGATGTTAGCCTTGTCTCATCCCAATGTGCTGCATGGTACACAACTTTATTGCCAGTTTGTGAAATTATTTCTGTTTGAACAGCACAAAGCCAAAGCTTCATCTTTGGTTAATTTCACCGAGATGTCACTGTTCCTTAAGATGTGCTCTTTCTTTGCATAAACACAGAAAACTGCCACACTGCACACAGCATTAATTGTTTTGAATCATAAAGCGGTGTCAATGTAATATTAATTAATGAAAGCTAACTAAGAAATCATATTTAAAAATGAAACCTATTTGAGGGCATTTGATAAGACACAAGAGCTGCAGAAATCTAGACAGAATTCCCTTAAAACATTCAAGGCCAGGCTGGAAGTAGACGAACTTTAATAAGATCCGTTCCAACACAAACCAGTGTGATCCTGTAAAACTGCTTGGGTATGGGTGCTGCTTATAGAGTAGGCACTGGTTAGTTCCTCTGCAGATCATTCAAATTAGCATCTGTTCGACTCAGCTGAGTTCAAATCCAGCAGCACATTCAATGGCATAAAGAAGCTTGCTTCGCATGAGATTTTCGTCATAAAATTCAGGAAGCTTCAGCAAGTTCATGCAGGTACTGGCAGTAGGCAGCCTGTCTAAATCAGATCCTCCGTTGTGAATGCAAAATGCAGGATATAACTCCTGAAAATGCAACAGAAAAAACGTATTACAAAATACATACAAGCCAAAACCTACCCAAACCCACCCTGTAACAGCAGGCACAGATTTCTAGGAAATAAATCATTAGATTAAAATATGTCACAATGACATACTCAAATGGCATTTTCTTTCATTCCTGTTGGCCCCAAAAGAACTCCTGAATTGTGTAGTGCCTTCCTCTACCTTGCCCCCACCAAGATCCATTAATTTGCAGAACACAGAGCAATTTATCCGGTTTATAAGAAGTTGTTAATGTTCATACACTCTATTCCTGCAAATTTATGATGCTACAAAAACAGTGAAAGATGAAATGGAAAAAGCAGTACAGCATCATGCACAACATTTTGTTGTATTTGGGAGGAAAAACTGGGATTCACAACTTCTCACAAAGCCTCCCAAATGCCCGTGGATGCTGTTTATTCTGTAGGAACAGGAAAATGATGGGTTCCTGCTTCACTGCAGTTTTCTGACAGTGAAACTCATGCTGAACACAGGGAACTACAGACCACCAGCAGTAACAGAGGTAAACGGAGAAGGACGTTACGTTGGGTTTCAATGACATGTATTTGTCATTACATTATGACACAGCTTCTTCTGAGAATTATACTGTTGGTTCTTTTTCCAGGCAGGGAAAACATTGTTTCTGTACACCAAAAAATCCCAACAAAGGCAATTTTGCTCTAGCTAATGAAGCGATATGCTATGCCAGTTTTATGCACAAATTCTCTAGTTCTCGTGCTCAAGTGATGCTCTGAGGAGAAAGAGGATGAATGAGTGACCAGATCCAAGTACAACTTCTAGTACTACATCCATTTCTTGGTGACATCCAAAAAACCAAAACCAAACCAACCCTAATAAATAAACAAACCATGATCAAACACACTCTTTCAGTGTTTTCCTTCCAGAGCTTTAGTTTGTTAGCATACACCAGATACATTAAATAAAGTCTTCAAGTGGATGAGTAAGTATCAAGCCATCATTTTCCTTCTACTTACCACAATATACAATGATAATTTCTTTGTTAAAATCAACCGTCTGATACAATGCTAAAGACATTTCTTGCCCTAAAGGTATATTTGTCTAAACTAATCATTCACAGCAAGCCTAAATTTTAGGAATTTCAAGACAAACAGTACTAATTACTTCAGTGGATCTGATCATGTGTAAAATGAAGGAAGTAATTACACTACCTTGGTCTAGAACTCTGAATCAAGAGGTACTTTATATTCTCCAAATAAAGACCTAACTTTATTTAAGGTAATTATACTCAGTGTTTCTTCACAGAGTGCTTATAAAGTCACTAAGCTGTTACTGGGATGATAGTGATGTGCATAGTGAGTCGGTAATGATATAAACTTAGAATCACAGAATGGTTTGGGTTGGAAGGGACCTTAAAGATCATCAAGTTCCAACCCCCCTGCCATGGGCAGGGACACCCCCCACTAGCCCAGGTTGCTCAAAGCCTCATCCAGCCTGGCCTTGAACCTCTCCAGGGATGGGGCATCCACAGCTTCCCTGGGTAACCTGTTCCAGTGCCTCACCACCCTCACAGGAAAAATTTCTTCCTAATGTCTAGTCTAAATTTACCCTCTTTCAGCTTATACCCATTACCCCTTGTTCTCTCACTACACTCCCTGATGCAGAGTGCCTCCCCATCTCTCCTGTAGCCCCCTTCAGG
>WKFP01014333.1:802765-816052 GCA_011057875.1 Pterocles orientalis
CTGGACTCTCTCCAACAGGTCCATGGCTTTTTTATGTTGGGGGCCCCACATCTGAACGCAGTACTCCAGGTGGGGTCTAACAGGAGCAGAATGGAGGGGGAGAATCACCTCCCTTGACCTGCTGCTTTTGATGCAGCCCAGGACACGACTGGCCTTCTGGGCTGTGAGCACACACTGGCAGCTCAAACCCTGATTATTCTGATGTGATAACCACCGATCTGAGGAACAGATTTTTAAGATACTTTGTATGTAATATTTACTTATTTTTATAATATCTGAAATTTTTTTTGTTCCGAGTACAGTGAAAATATTTGTTACCTCTAAAGCCCTGCTTTTGCTGGCAAGAAAGTACTAATTTTATCAGATGCTTGCCTGAGGTAAAACAGTTCTGATTTTAGAAACAGTGAAAAAAAAATCCCAGCTCCAAAGGCAGAAGGTCAATTAGATTCTAACCTAAATTATTGTTCAAATGGAGGCCTTAAAAAGTATTTCATGGCTAAAATGCTGCATTTTTAGTGTCCCTTTCAAAATGCTAATTGAATTCCCCTACTTTAGCTTTAAAAATGGAAAAATGAAGTTCTAAATTGAAATGTCATGCCAAGGGCACCATTTGTTGCATAATTAAATACTGTACAGCGGGAAACTGCGATAGTTTGGAAGTAAAAAGTATCATAAATTTATTATGTGACCTGATTGGAAATTAACAATTTTCAACCATGCTTTAATCATATTTTTTTTTGTCCGTAACAATCACATTTTTTAAACTTATTAAACTTTAATTAGCTTTAGTGTTCTGAGTCTGAATCTGTCAGTGAGAGTTTAAAAATTTTAAATGATGCAAAGCTAGACTTTGCTATCTGTAGGCTACGAATATCAAGACATTTCCTTACCTTAAATTAAAATGCACTAACTTTAAGAAAATGTGATGGTTCCACAATATATGGTATACAGAAGATTTCAGAGCGAGAACCAGAAATTGTGTTCCTCTCAGAAAAATGCAGCACCCATATTAAAAATGTAAACAAACTTCAAAGATGGCTTGTGTTATTGTCCACCATCAACATAAATATATTCAGACAGTTATTTGGCTGGTAGTATTCAGCACTCCTGAGGCTTTGCACTCACCATCTTCAAAGCTTCCAACAACACACTACCATAGGCTACCAGTACATTATTGCTGATGATAATACCAATTACCCACTTCCTCTTCTGGCAAACATCTCCTAGCAAAGCCCAGACCTGTTGGTAAATCCATGTCAACAAGACATTACGCAAGCAGCATGCAAGTATTGACCCAACTTCCACTCAGTGCTGCCCAGTAAAGCAGCAGCAATGCCTTTGCACTCTCTTGTTGCCAAGACATGTGGCTGAGCTTGCAAGTCCACTGTACAGTGAATTAATCTTTTAACTTATTGCTATCATGCTGAAAATTTGATGACTATTTTACTTCAATTGTTTTCCTAGCCAAGTATGTAGCTTCGCTACATCCTGTTTCTGATGTGTCACGGTCAGCCTTAATATTTTTCCAGTTTTGATTCATTTCCTCCATCTCTTCAACTGTCACGCTGGCTACCTCAAAGCTGGGTAGCTCCATCTGCATTTCCTGCTCTCCCCTTGTAATTACAAAGGATGACAACAAAGGGAGACTTCTCTTTATTTGTTTCCACACAATGTTTCCCAATTCTCCCTTCGTTACCTGATGTGCACTGCTGCATCTAGGTCTTATCCTCCAGTTTCTTAATTGTTCTCTCCTGTAAAATCCTGTTTGTTGCTAGGGTAAGGAGACTGTACAGTGATATTCACACAGATCTGGAGAGTTTAAGAGAAATGTCTGCAGGCTTTTCAATAGTCAGTCCCACAAATCAATCAATGAACACCCCAGATATCTGCTATCTCCATCTCCAAATCTAGTCACCCCAGGCTCTCTTTACTGTGAAAGGGGATGTACAGTTAGTATGTTTTGGAGAATCTAAGACATGATTCATTTAATTCTGAAGCAGACACACAGAACAGAAAAATTACTGACTGAAAGCACTCATTCCTCTCCTAGGTACCTATAGAAGGAGTGTAGCTGAGCTATAGATGATAGGGATATAAACTGGAGGATATCCACACGCTAACAGCACCTCACAGCACTTGCTACAGCCACTGAAGGGGTTATGTGGAGGGTGAGACGGCACAGAGGGTTACAGAACTAATGCACCAAAAGGAGGTTTAAATGATCACACGCTGTGATGGCAGTGCTGCACATCCGCATCAGCTTACAAAGAAATAGGAAAATAAACAGAAGGATTGAAGGGGGAAGAGGCTGTGAACTTCCAGCATAAGGGGACAGACAAGTCAAGGAAAAGGGGCACACCGCCCTGCAGAGTGTGGCACTAGAGACAACTCTTCCACTTCAAAATCACTCTGCAGCCTACAAAAATGCAGCTGTTTAAGTTTCCAGCAGTATTCTGTCACCACCTCTAGCAAGTGACCCACACACTACTGTACGACAGCCCACATATGCTTTTATATACTTTAGATCATGCAAGTGGCAAAGGTCTGTGACAGAGACCACTGTGATGTCCGTGTGAGTGCCACCTTGTCTATTTTCCAGAGGAAAACTGTTCTTATTTTTAAAAAGTAAATCATCTGAAGTTTGAACAAGAAAAACAGTGTTAAGTACTACAAACATCTAAGTTGTGCACACAGAAGATAAAGGTGGGGGGGTTTGTTTAATTTTTCACTTTTGACATCTTTATCACATGTCACCCCCAGGACACGTTACAAGAAAGGGCTGATTCCTAGAGATGGGAAGAAATTCTTCTAGTATTTGCCTTTGAATTATTTTTTTTAATGCTCATTAAAAAAACCCAAAACCTCAAACAACAACAAAAACCCACAATGAACTTTCACAGTATGATTCAAGAAAAAAATGTGCAAAATTCCAAATATATTGTTTCTACCTCCAGACTACTATGCACATCTGAATTCCTTGTTCCTACATGTTAGCATCTGTCCCTGAAATATTTCTGTAATGAGGAAATGTTCATTCACACCATAAGAAAATGTAGTAAGTATAGTATTATTGTACAAAACAGCTAATAAACCATCGTGACTTACACCATACCTGCATTCATTTCTTATGGGTTCACCTACCTATTTTACTTACAAATATAGGAAATTAGTTACCATCCACTGCTAATTAAATATTGTATCACAATATTTTACAATGTGAAAAAGCAGTACATGGACTCTAATTTGTTTAGCAACAAGCTTTTATCTTATTTGTAAGCAACTGGATGATGCAACACCTATATTTATGGTCCACATAAACCCACCTTCATATTAATTTTCTTAAGTAGTACAACAATAAACATGCTGATGACCACGGCACTAAAGGTGCTGGTGTCACTAGGAAGCAATTTATTCTTTTATTTTCTTACAGAAAAGCATTGAATGTTTCCACATTAGAGGAAAAGAAGTCTATGGTTGGTTCTTAGCCAGAATTCTGCAGCCCAACTGAAACTCATGGGTAGACTATTCCCAGAAGTTAATTCCAAAATGTTTTCAAATTGCCTCAGCCTCCCTTTAGTTTTATAAGCAGTAAAGTTTTCTTCACACTTAAGCTTCACTGTAAATAGCAATCTAAAGATAGCAGCAAAATATTTAGATACAAAGGGTAATGAGCTGTGACCCTATAAGCAGATAAATAGTAATTAGAAGGAAACAATAAATCTCCTGCCTCAAATGGTTAATTTAAGAGGTTCAAATTTAATAGCTGCTTTTATAGCCTAAATCCTCTTTTGCCTAATTTTGAAGACATTATTCTTAACTTGTTCCTTGAAACTGGTAGCAATAGTGCTTCTGTACAGTAACGTGAAATGGCAGCAAGGATCTTCCATGACAAAGACCAAGTGCGCTAACCAGTGTGGTTTTAGGCTTACCAAGTTTTGCAGTTAACACAGAAAACGATAGAACAACATTTCGTTAAATACTTTAAAACTATATTCATTATAGACACAAGTGCAAACACTGAAGCTGTTTCTGTAGCCACAGTGGGACACTGTCAAACTGTAAATTCTTACTGACAAGAAAAGCTCACATCGTAACACATAGTATTTATAGAAACTTGCCAGGAAGGTGGGAAGACATATACCTTAAACCCCAGAAGAGGCGGTCGAGAGCAGCTTGTTACAAACTTGAGTAGTTTGCGTTTCTCTTCATCAGTGAAGCTTTCTACAACTCTCCAGAATATTTTAATTACAGGATGATCCACTGTGTAGCCACCTATAACGAGATTTAAATGATTTATAGATAGAATAGTTTTATGTAAGAAAGAAACTCTTCAGAAAACCTAGCATCAATTTTGAAAAGCTTGGGGAAAACATTAAAACCAGCAGGCTTACATTGCTGAGTTCCATTATCTATAGATCTCTTTGATCACTGCATTCTCAGTTTCTCATTCATTGCTCACCTATGGCTGCTATCTCTCTCAGGTTCTTAATTACAGCTTTCTTCACTGAATTCTATTTGTTTATTTTAAATTAATTTTATTTAGTTTAGCATTTACCTAGTAACTTTGGATTGCTGCAAAATCTGCAAGATTCAGGATGTTATTTAATGAATCAACTTACCTAGAGGTAAGCTCGGATGTGAACTGATGATAAAGTAGCTTTTTTTTATTATTACATTCATGATAAATAAAGAAAGATACCTTGCATTTCTCCCAAGGAAAAATATGAGCTCTCTCCTCAGGCTGTCTGAGAAATGGCAAGTATCTGAACATGTTGGTAGAAACAACCATCCCAAAGTCATTTGCAGACTTATTTTCAGGGCAACTTGACACAACCATTGACTAACATCCATTTAGAAAAGGAATTTCATGTCTTGTAATTATCTAGCTATAAACTTGTATTTAAATGTGTGAATAAAATAAACTGCATACCCATATCTTCCAGCATTTGTAAATTTAGGCTGTCATTTTACCCAATCTTCTGAAATCCAGGCCTGTCTAGCAAGTTTGGCCAAAGTTAACAACCAACATTAACAACAAGAACAGCCTTACAACTTTTTTAAAAAAGCTGTAATAGAAAGAAAATATATTTATTCCTGAATCAGTCATAATACATTTTTTTATGTAAGTAAAATATACTTACCTGAATAATTTGTGAAAGATTTAAGATCATCCAAACTAATAGGTACTTGGGCACCAGAAATCAAAACCTAATAGTGAAGAAAATTAGACAATTACATTACAGGCAAAAATTAACATTTATTCACAGTTTAAAGCAATTCTTTTTCTGCATTTTTAAGCAGAAGTACCTGTATTTCCTGTTGATCAAACATTCGAAGCCATTCAAGATTCACAACATTGGCCAGTCCCTGCCGGAAAGCAAGGCAATGCTGTCGGATTTGTTTGTTTAACCTGTAGTCTGCCACCAGATGGATGTATGCGATTCGGTTAGCGCTGGTAACGGGAATGTCTTTTCCACCTGGCTTCAGCTCAACCACCTATAAACATAACAATTTTCATCATCTCGGGAAACTTTAATTCTGTGTGCTGTAACTGGAAAATGGAGCTGCAAAACATTCTAGTAAGTGAAGTATATATTAAGTATACTTAAGTATAAGTTTACTAGAATATACAAAAATATTCACCTCAGAGCAAAATAAAAGATTACAACAAGTTACAAAGGTAGGGTTTTTTCTGTTTACTCCTAAGAGCACATTCTGTGGCATCCCCTTTTTAGATCTAGACGTCCAGCTCCTAACACAGCTGACAGTACGGCCTTGTGGCTTATTACCAGAAAGCACATTCAGCAAAGTCAGAGCTCTTTTACAGGAGATGGTGTCTAATACTAAATTCACCACTGCAAGTCGGACAGAAACTGAGGTGAAAATCTTCCCCTTGGGTAACTTGTGCCCTGGAAGAAGAGAACAGCCTGTGTAAGCACCGAGCTCACACACAGCACTGTCCTTCCAGCTGGACTAGTCACGCTGCACTTGACTGGCTGGGCTCTTCTCTAACTGCCTGGTGATAGCGAACTCTTCAGGATCACAATACGGTAAAAGCAATGTCCAGAATCAAAATTAAGAATCTGATACAAGCCTAATTTACAAAATAAGCATTCACAATTCCTACTATTGAAAATCCATGTTCAGTACTTTCAACAAAAACAACAACAAAATCAAGCCTACACCTTGTTTTTCTACTCAGAAGCTTTCATCCTTCAAGTACACCAAGATACCTCAGCATGGAAGAATTTGTAATGAAAAAACTGAAACAAAACAAAAGATACTGTAATTGCATTAAGATATAAACTGGGATAAACAGTTGTTCTTATTAAAACACTACTGTCCTTTACATATTATACTCTTTACTACAAGATGATAATTTTGCTGAGTAGTAGCCAAATCTGAAGGGATTATTTGAATAATAAAATGATGATAAAAAAGCTGAAAAGCTAAGATACAGTCACCTTCTGAAGCCTTGAGAATAAAGTTTGGTTTTCTACACTCTGAAGTCAACAATTTTTTATTTTTATTGTAAATAAATCTGTATTTTAGTCTCTGGTAACAATCACAATCTTCAGAGCACAGATAATTAAACACATGAATAGCTTCTTTTGTAGCATGCCACCTAATAATGTGAGCTGTTCCAGTACTAATCAAAATGCAAAGTGGTAAGATTAAAAATCCACAGTGCTTTTGAGCATTCAGATTTTTACTTGATTCATAGGTTTTTAAGGCCAAAAAGAAAACATTAAGATCTGTGAATCTGACCTCCCAGATAACATGGGCCAGAGGATTCTGTCTAGAGATTCCTGTATTTAACTTAATAAATCCATAGATAAGTTAGAGCACATTTGTTAGAGAGACAGGGAATCCTGGTGTAAAGACTCCATGTAATAGAGTATTTACCACTCTTCTTGATAAGCTAGGATAACCTGAATTACAATAGGTGTTTAAAATATGTCTTACTTCCCACTTTAATCCTTCAACTGCAAGCTTCTCGCTTTTGTTACCCCTACAGTTAAAAAAACTCATCTATACCTCACACATCTGTGTGCAGGTAGTACTGACTATACTTTAAATCCTGCTCCCTGAAGAATTAAGTAAAACAAAGGTGTCGGCTGATCTGTTTCATACCCTGGACGCATTAGCTTGCTCCCTTCTGGGTTAGTCCCCTTCAACAAGAACCATGGATACAAGAGGCAGGATAGCTTTCTATGCAGCCAGCCAGTCTATGGGTACAGGCCAGCACCTGGTACCACTGACTGGCTTGAGGGTGAGGACATTTTTACTTGTTAAGTCCACAAGGAATATTAATAGAAGTATGGGACATGTTCCACACCACAGTGTTACCTGACGAGAAGGGGCCCTCGCACTGTTAAGCTTTCTCTCCTCTGCTACTGCAGGCAACGATGTGGTCCAGAAACGTACTGTGCTTCATCCCATTATAGTAGTTTACTATTGCCACTGTAAAGTTAGTCAGTAATTGGATTCATCTAATGATCAGAAACATTCTGATTTCCACTTTGAGTCCAATGGATAAAGTTTGTTCATACCCACTGTTCTTATTTCAATATTGTCCTGTAGCTTAACCAGCTCTTTCCTTCCTCCTCCGTTATACCCATGAGGTATTACTTATGGGCAGCAACTTCATTAATCTTTCCAGAATCTATTTCAATGAACTAAAATAAGTCGGTTTCCTTTCACCTCCTCCTACAAAATACCCTTTTACAAGGCCTAACAAGATCAGAAAGCTTTCTCTTACTATTTAAATGCTTGTCCTCCTTAGCATAACAGGATCAGAGCTGCTAATGATATTCCAGATGAACAAATCGTTGCTGAGACTTCGACACTAACACTTCGCTATCTGCCCACTTACAAATCTTCACTATTCGTTTTGCAGAACTGTCTATTACCTATTATTGTCACTGCTTCAAGATATACAATTGCAATATGGATACGCTGAATTTGGCCATATTAAAACACATTTGTATCAATTAACTCATCAAGCTTCTCTGAAGACATCAAAATTAAATGAGAATAGTTATTATTCTGTTTGCATATAATAATTTCTGTGAGCTCAGTATTCAAAAAAAGAAAAACAAAAAACAACCAAACTCAGGCACTTGAACTGAATTCCTTCCTAAAATAGCAAAAGGGAACTGCTGGCAGGGTGTTCTATAAAACTGCTGTGTTCTAGGATTCATCCCAGCGCTAGGTGAAGTAAAATGTCTAAGCTTCCCTGCAGGTCAGCAAACAGAGATCAGGACACAAACTAACTTATGTTTATGTTTGCATTGTAATAGTATCGGCTTCACAGTGGTCTAAGGGTGTCAGGAAAGCTGTATTCATTTTATTATAAAATGAATATATATTCTCTCTCCCTACAATGTTCTTCCTGCAAATCAGAGAAAAAAGTGTTGGACTCTTTCTAAAGACTATTTTTAGAAACTAGGAAAAACTATTTTTTAAAATTATATTTTATCTTTTATTTTTATATTTTATTGTAAGTAGCAAACCTTGGTTTCTGATCCAGCAACACCTCTGTAGCTCCTCTTCCTCCCTTCAAACCTGCAATGCCATGAATAAGACTACAGCAGTCAGGTAACCAAATTTCATGGGTTTTTCCTGTGATCTAACTATCCATTTTCAGAGTTTGTCAATCTAAGATTAATTCTATTGCCACTTTGTCAAAGTATCATCAGATTCTGAAACAAAAGGGCTAATGCAGCAGGAAAAATAAATATATTATGTCATAAAGGCTAAGAAGAATGTAAAACTGAAAGCAGAAAATGGTAACACTCAGGCTGGCAGTAAAACAATAGTAAATGCAGATGCAGTTCATTTTTTACTTGTTCATTGTTCTCTCGGAATTTTAAAGGGACTATTGTAGAATTCCCACTTAATTCCACATGTCAGGAATGATTGTTAAATAATTCCTTTTCAAAAAGGCCACAACACAGTTTATTACAGCTTAGAAGATTTATCAGCTTGTATTTTTATTCATCCAATTTTGACCACTAGATGGTGCAAGATAACAGCACAGGTTACAAAGGATGGGTGAGAATAGAAAACTACCCAAAATGTGCAGACTTGTGTCATCGCCTTATTTTCTATTCTGTAGAAGTAAGATTGAACTACAAAAAAATTCTTTTTAACTTGGTTCATTATCAAAATCACAAATTTAAAAGCAATCCAATGACGCATATTATTTAGGTAAGTATTCAGGTCATTCAGATGACACCATAGGTAACTGGATTCAATTCCATATTCACAAAGTATGTCGTCAAAATGAAGGGGAAACATCAAAATTGCATAGCAAAGTCTCATTTTTAAAAATCTGAAAGGAAAAGTGCTCTATTTTTTTTAGTAAGGTGGACAGAAGTATTGCGTTAGGCCTCTGCATGAAGGTTAGATACACTCAGAACTATGGTTGCATGCACTTACGGTTTTCTGGGCTATAAATTCAATTGTATGTTTCTGCAAGTGCATACTAAAAAAAAATGCATGAACTTAAATTTATATTTAAGAAATATATATATTTGAGAAAATCACCATGGTCTGTTAAAAAAAAAAAAGAGTAAACCTCTACTTTATGTACGGTTGCAGTTTAAGTGAACAGTTCAGATGATCACTTTATGCTACTATATCTACTATTTTGAACATTAGCATAATAATGAAATAAATAAACACCAAAAAATAAAGAAAACAGTGAATAACATAATATTTGCCAAGCAGAATTCAGGAGATTTATCTTCATGGATTACTGATGATGACCTGTCACACAAAGTCACTTTGTAATGTGATTACAAGCAGACAATGGCAAGCCTTCACTGGCAGACAAACTTCATGCTCACTGCTGCTCACACAGATGTGGCAGTGGCAGCTGCTTCCCAAGCTAATGGAGAAAAAGGGAACATTTAGAGGGTAAAGTGGGAAATATTTTATGAAAGAGTAAGACACCCGTCATCTAGGTATTCTTTCTTTGCGTATGAAATCATAAAACATATATCCCCAGTGCAATTTCTAAAAGCACTCTTACAGATAGCCAAGAACTCCACAAACGTGTTATTAGGACAGATGAAAATATTTTATCTTTTCTCTTGGACTCTGATCGCTTATGTTCACATCAATCATAAAGTTTTTCCCCATTCTGAAAATAAGGACATGTAAGTGTTCTTTCTTTCCCTGTCATCTGCCTTCCAGATGTTCAGGCAGGAGTTCCAGGTAGGAGACTGCATCTGAATGCCTAGGAATGCACTGGCTGCAAGTGTTATAAATCTGCCTGAGAAGGATCAGCCTCAACTTAAATATTTTGCTTTGGAAAAACCTCCAAGAAGATTCACCTAAGCCACTGTATCCTAGTAAACAAGTTGCCAAGACAGAAACTTGCAGAATTATTTTTAAGGCTTCAAAATTTGTTCTCAGTGAAATTTAAAAGGAAAGAACTCTGCTTTAGTGAGTCAACGTGTTTTCAGTAACAGCAACGGCATTCCCGTCTGTTTAAAAAGCCAAGAAGGTGCCCTGACACCAACTTCTATACTACACGGATTTCACAGCAACTGCTGCCATATATATTATAGCGCTTTTCTGTGGATTTGTACTTCTACACTTTGTTTATGGAGTCTTACATTTAACTGTTTCAATCCATGTAATCTCAAGAATCAATGTCTGAGATGCCTCACTGGCATACAAAATCTAACATTTTTGAAGGAAGAGCAATACACATTTGAATCGCCCCCTCTTCCCTTGGACAGCCACAAAACTCACCTTCCTCACAGAGAGGAGGGAGGCAGATCTGCAAAGAGGAGGTATTTTCTTGAATTTGTTAACTTTACACTTATTGTAAGCATTTTGTAACAATTTTATCAACATCTGATCTACAAGATAAAAGGAAAAATGAAATCTATATACAGAGCTACTTGAAGGCACCTGTAACTATAGGCTGACTTTCTTTCCAGACTTTTTTTACTGGCTCCCATTTTATGCAGCAGATCAAACAGCTGAAGTCTAGGCTGGTATCACTGCATTAGATAGGTCTTTATCAAAAGCTAAAGCTATTTGGGGCTGGAAGATAAGCTTGATGGCACAGCTCCCCTAATTAGCAGGTCTAATGTGCAAATTATTAAGTACCTTTTTCAACTTCTGGTGAATGCACTTTGACAATAGTTTAATGGGATCTAAAAGCACATTACAGGATTGGAATCAATAAGCTGATAATAGAATTTCTACCTTCTACTACTGACAGAGGCAATAGAGCCCCTTTTGAATGTGTCTTTCATTGCAGATAATGCTTTTGTGCCACAATTGCTGGATGGACACTGTCATGAGGATAGCTATTTATGATGATAGATTTATGATGCATTTATTGGGCACTAATTTATTAGACACTAAAGTGGTTGTTTAGCTAAAAACTAGAGATAATGTACATTCAACATAAGGAGTGCAAATTAAGCTCTTTTCCCCGAAGTGAATTAGCCTTACCTTGACACAATTCATTACTATGCAATGGTTACATGAGTTGGATACCAGACGAAATGTGTTTACCCATATGAGGTTTATTAAGGTAATGAAATGCAGTCTAAAAAGTAAGTTGTTGCATTAAAACACAGAAGACAGTGACAAGAACCAATTAGTTCTGTTGAACTACACTAACACAGTCTCATTAAAAGATGGCTAATATCTCACTGGTATAGTGTTCTCACTCCAACTATAAACACAGCAATACAGCATCAGAACATGTAATTTAACTTACATTTCATTTAGTTACTCAGAAACGCCCTATTATATTTAAACTTCATTTTAGAGTTATGCCAAACAATTAAAAATCAAAACTCTTGATAATACTAGCCCTTAGAGAATTTTAACAAATTAATTAAGCTTCTTGGCAAGAATGTACTTTTTACAAGTTTTTGTTGCAGTAGGTAGAGCTGGCAATATCTGTAACTTGGATCCCCTTGGATGTTATTTCTGAGATACTTCTCTTTTCTATGTCCTTCTACATTACTTGTTGAGGTAGTGGCTAATTTTTGAGGACATACAGAGTAGATATACAAAGTACAGAAATCACAGAATCACACAGAATGTTAGAGATTGGAAGGGACCTCGAAAGATCATCTAGTCCAATCCCCCTGCCAGAGCAGGAACACCTAAATCAGATCACCCAGGAACACATCCAGGCGGGCTTTGAATGTCTCCAGAGAAGGAGACTCCACAACCTCTCTGTGCAGCCTGTTCCAGTGCTCACAAACTCTCCAGAAAATATTAGCTGTTTTTCATTTTTAATAAGAGACTAAACTGCATTTGTATTAGTTGCAATCAACAAAACTATTACTGTAAGTATATTTAAATGAAAGGTTTTAGAATACAAACAGACTTTTTTTTCCCCCCACAAACCCCCTACATTATATTGGAAAACACCATTTTGTGTTTTGTACCCTAGTAACCAAATATATGGATACTACAGAACACAATTCAGTATCAGTCACTTGCTACAACAGAGCAGGAGCTCTACTGTACAATACTGTACAACAGAGCAGGAGCTCTAAGAACACACTTTCTGATACCTCAGAATCACAAGCCTTTATTTCCAGTTTTTGAGTGTTTTTCTAAAGACAGTGCAAGTCAGAAGTTTTCATACAGGGAGTGTTATCCAGGCAAAAAAAAACCCCATACGCGTATGTTTAATACGAAACATTACTTATATCAGGCAATTGTTGACTCTCCCCTTCAGTAGGATTCAGGAACCCCAAATCTGAAGAAGACTATTTTAAAACTGTAATGCAATCCAGGTTTTAGAATCTTCCAAAATGACAGAAAATGGATGACAGAAGAGTAAAGATAAAGTCCAAGCCTGATGCTGTTAAAGCAGAAGTCTTGGTCATCAAGCTTGCTATGATTCAAGCAGCAGTGCAGAACTGAACCTAATAATTTCTAGGACTAGATGCTGCACCTCAGTGGTGCTGCTGCTTCTGTGAGGTGTGAGGCGTAGTCCCAGACTTCCCTGACCAACAGGCAAACCCAGAAGAACTGTTTACCCCCTTTTACAACCTCTGCTTCTTCCACAAGAAACAAGGCTGAATTTGAATGCTGCTGCATGTCACAATATGGCCAGGTCTACTTTTTTTGATTCGATTATTGATTAAATACAATAATCAACTATAAGCAGACAATAAGTAATACACAAATTTAAATCCTCAAAACTAAAGAGGAAGCATGACAAAAGACTTTAACTAAGGAAGTTCACTGAATGAGCACATAAAGGCATACTTTTCAAGCTCTGACCACACT
>WKFP01014333.1:817263-832168 GCA_011057875.1 Pterocles orientalis
TTAGTGAATTGTCTTAGGGAACTATAAGTTGCCTGATTTTAAAGCTTAGATTTCTGCCAGTTGAACTCTCTGAACTTGCCTTCTGCAACATCAACATAAAGGAGGCAGGAGCCCAGCATCAGTGACAGGCAAGGGAATAGTGATCACTTCTTACAGAGGTAATCAGCTGTCAGATTAATTAGCTGCAATATGAAGCTGCACCGTTAGAATATACCTATATACATATATACTTTAATCCAATATCAGGTCACGCTCTCCCCACAGAAGCGGTTCTTTTTTCCTCCAGCAGCCAGTGAGCAACAATGCTGATGGAATAAACTGGCTTGCTCTTGGAGGGAGGTGACTTCTGTTTGACTGTAAGTCAGAAGTTCCTGTTCACACATGGTTTCAAAAGATCAAAGCCAGCAAACAACCAGTATACATTTTAAAACTAATCTCTTCTCAAACTTCAAATATGCTCACCCTTTGGCAAGTTTCGTTTACCTCTTATGGTCATCACCCACAGGACTGATGCCATTACATGATGAATTCTGAAAGTTCACATTCCCAACTTTCCTATCTAACAAAGCCCTCACTTGACTTTACTGTCTTTATCCTGCAGTCCCAGAAACTGCAACTGACTGACATAAAGCAAAAAAAAACAAATAAGAATTCATGAAAGAAGTAATTGTTGGTCAAATACGACATTAGACTTCTAGTTTCCAATGTTCAGAAGGCGGTGGGCGAGACACCAAACACCTTAACAGAGCCTATATACCTCTGCCTCCTCAAAAGGCTGGGAGTGTTAGCATTCCACTTTCACAAGAGTGCAATCTGCAGATGAAAGATTGGGGCAAGAGGCTGGTCTGAAGCAGAGACAGGGATGTCTACATTAAGGACCCGAAAGATAGTGAACTATGCCTGGGCAGGGCGAAGCCAGAGGAAACTCTGGTGGAGGTCCGTAGCAGTCCTGTGATTCTGTGAAGGGCAATCATACAAGCACTGTAACACTCGTAGGGTGACACATTCCCAGTAGCTGAAAGATTATGTCTCCTGAAAAGGACCAACCTGGATTTCCCTGCACTATTTAAAACTTATGTAGGTTAGGGATGCTGTTTAGGCAAAGTTATGAGATCTCTAGATAACCATTGAAATAACTTAAAGCTTCTGAAACAACTAAACAAAAGAAAGCAAACAAATATCTGCTTTTTGGTAACATTAGTTTTGGTACTCTTCGATGTTCAAAAGAAGTTTTTTCTGGTTAAAAGGTTAAGGGGAATTATCTCACTACGGAAGCAGCACTATTCAGTAAAATAAACTTCATATACCTCCCTCCCCCTGTCTGTGTGAATGCCTGTAGAACACACCAGAATATTAAAAACAAGCAAAATAACACAAAGCCTGCTACGGTTAATAAGTTTTGACTTCACACACAAAGCACACAGTCTGAAGTCCATTGCTTCTCTTTTAAATAATACCAGCTAGTTGTGATTACAATATAATTCAACTACAGTTGACTGCAACACGGACTAGTTATAAAAGCCTTCACTCAATTCAGTGACAAAGATCACAACTTGGTAATCTAAAGTGAAAAATATTATGTTCAGATACTTATGAATATACTGAATACACTAATTAAACACCTGTGATGTGGAGGAACAAGTAATTTTTTTTAAGGCAAGCAACTTCTAAAATATAGGCATGTAACTAGTAGCTTTAATATATTACAGAAGAAATATCTCAGCTGGAAGGACAGCTGTATACAGTCCATAGTAAGAAAGTAAGAAAAATGACTCAGTTCTCCAGGCAAGGAGGATTTTTTTCTTGATTTCAGCATAATAAGAACAATACCTGACTGGGACCATACATCGTAACAATCGCAATATTATTTAAGCACTACCTGGCCACATGAGGTACTGTTCAGGTACGACCCCAAGATTTAGGGAACAGCTCTTCAGAAAGAAAAGAGTCTGCACCATGTTTTAAAACTGGACAAAATTCAAGCTAGTCTAGTCGTTTCAGACAAATTAGCTATATATAGTAGAGGTTACGTGAGCATTACAACATGCTGAATAAGGTTCAAATTGTGTAAACAAATTCACAGATAAACCAACTAAACCACCCCGACTGCGAGGCAGCTTTAGTGCCTCTACTTATACTTTCAGGTCTACAGTTAATTCTCTCATTTATTATTTTAACTAAAATCTTTCTTAGGAAAAATAATTAATCAGTCATTGCTCCTACTTCCTATTAATCCTTTACAACCCAGAACTGTATTTTAAAACCTAAACAATGCTAAAGTAACACCCCTACAAAGACACATTGCTTATGGGCTGAGGCAGTAAATGACTGGGCTTAAATTCAGTTCTTTCCCTAATCAGCCCCCAAGACCACAACCCTTTCTATTTCAGTCATTTGAAACAGTTCCTATTAAATAATACTTAGCACTTACAGAGTGCAATAGATCTTCAAAGCTGTACAGAACCATTAATAAAAATGATAGAAAAATAGCAAAACCATTAGAACTTCCTTCTACCTTATTATTTATATCCTAGAAATATCTCATCACACTCACAAAGCCTTTGAGGCCAGCAAAGCCTTTTCTACCCTAATGAAAAAGATAAAACTAAAAATATGTTACATTAAAACTGACATGTACTTGTATTTTCGAAGCATTTTTAAAGCTAGCTTTTAGAAATTTTAGGATAAAACAATTTCTTACAGGCATGCTTAATAATGTGCTTTAAAGTGAGCAAAACCAAATTTATATTGTTCTTAAAGCCAATATGATAAAACAAAACTAATTCTATCAGGTGTGTGCCACAGTACAACACGTCTGCCACCTGGTTGCTTTAAATCACTGTTTGGCAGTTCTCTGTGCTCTACAATAGCGGAGACATCTAGACGCATTCGTATCACGGCAGCAATGGAAAATCTGGTATATGATCTTCCTATATGACTGCAAAAATTCAGAGTGCACTTTTAGTTTAAATGATGGATGCCTTTTCTGCCTTTTAAAAAAGGAGTCCCAAATTCCACAGCTAGGTGCCTGTAATCAGGCTACTGAGAGAGCTTTATCAACAACCTTTGCTGAAGTGCTAGTATACTAAGATTTTTTTTTTCCCCAGAAAAAAATAAAGCCTTTTGTAAATTGGTTTTACTTTTGATTTCCCACTCACTGGGAATTTGAATGTCAGTAAATACAAGTTCACAGAAGTGCCAGAGATTTGGGGGAACAAGGCTCAGATGCAAAGAGTCTGCCTGTCAAATTTGTTGCAGTCAATGTAAATACCTGAAGTGGATTGCAGGTGTGTGAGAAGCACAAAATGAACTGACGACTGGCTCAGGAACACATTACCAAAAAAAACGCAGGGATCTGTTTCCAGAGACTCCATTGGAGCACATCAAGTCTAACTACCTTGAGCTAGTTTTTAATTTTGAGATCAAAAGTCATGCTAGTATTTCTATTCAAATAATTTAGGAATATTTTATTTTATTACAATACTTTTTATACCAAAAATAGAGTGCTTCAGAAATGTTGGTACTTGCAGAAAATTGGCATTTCATCAGCTTGGTACTTTACTTCTATTTTAACAGGAACAGTTATCTCTACCTTATATGATGTACGCGATATAAATTGCTATCAGTATCATCTCGGGGGATTGGAGGGACAAGAGAGGGAAGGATTAGAGGTACCTGTGGATGCACTGGATAACTGATAGTTATCATTCATTACTGAAGTTCCAGCAAAGGCTTAATAGATTTTACTTGTCTCAAATTTAAACATAATTTAGTAAAAACTGAAGATAAATAAGGATGAGATGTCTTCCTTTTAAGTTGTAATCTTCTGAAAAACTGAAACATTTACTGCTATGTAACTAACCTCTGGATATGCTTTTAAGATAAATCTGTATTTTAACAGCAATGAAACTAGTCATTTTTGAAGACAGTTCAAATAGAATAAAGAATTTCAGTAAATATTCCAAACCTAATTGATTGAAATGGATGTAGGTGTTCCCAACTGTGAAAAAAGATCAGGATACCATTACCACACACTCTAACTGTTTATTTATTCCCTGTCTAGGAACCTGATTTAGAGGCAATAAAATGCAATCAGTACACAAACCAGAAGCAGGAATCATCTGCTAATGGAACTTTTAATTGAGGAGTGACCACTGACATGAGGTAATTCTTTCCACGCAGAACTCCTTGCAGAGACCTCTATGCACTTTATCACGGTAAACAATCACTAACATATGCATTAAAGAAAATTTAAATACATTATGACCCAATAAATACCACAATCCATCAATACACACTTTTCCTTCCTAAAGATTTAGAGTTAAAATACCACATTTCAGGAGTCTTTAAGTGCTAGATGTATATTTACAAGGTTGGTACTAACATAGCTATTTGTAATCAAAAGATAATTGGTTATGTTCAATGAACCAGTACACAAAGGAATTGTCAAGCTGAAGAACCGTGTCAAAAATAGATTCAGATTAGTTCACATCTACATTCATAAATCACTAAATAACTTTCGTAAGGTATCAATTTTGCTCTCTTAGGATTACATTTCTGCACTGTAAATGTATAATTAAACGAACATGCCACTAAACACAGTAAACTCATGTTTTGATTCCATTTCAGATGATTCAGGATTTTCTGAGACAAATGATCAGCTAACTTGCTTTTAAGCAAAATGCTGAGTCTACAAAATCATGTGCAGGGTAGCTGGAAATTAATAAAACAAAAAGTTTAAACAAATTACCTCCTCTTTGTATCAGTATCACTAATTCTTTACCTACCTCTCTAGGTACTAGTAGTATCAATTGTGGCTGCAGCACAAATCAATTAAGAGTGTACTGATTTAAGCCAAGCCAAAGTGGATCTTAATAAGTGGATAATAAGCAAAGGGAAAATCAGAAGACCAAAAAACCCCAACCCCTTCAACAGTCAGAGAAACAGAGGAAGAGTAGCAGTGCAATGCTTGACGCACCAGCCTATCAAATATTCAAGTATACAAAACCCAGTTCTTCCCATTGTAGAGTTTTCTTGCTTTGTTTTCTCTCTACAAACTTTGGCACAAAAAGGCCACATGAATAGGTTACTAGAAACATTTGCTTGAAGGTTCTACCACTGTATGTGCAGCTTATTCATGACTTAAAGAGCTTAGGATCTGAACCAGATCTTGCTGTGAAAAGACTCCCACTGATTCAATCCATTTCAGATTGTATGTTTAACAACATTTAGATATGTGCACAGAACAGTCTGTTATACCTTAAATCAGTATAGTAACCTCTAAAAAGTCATACAAAAGTAAACAACTTAAACCTTCTTCAATATAATAGCCAGCAGGCCATGCAAATTACTGACTGCCTATATAATATTAAATATTAATGATCAAAGGCTAAACCTAGATTGTCTCATCTATCCATCACCAAAACAGTGCTAAAATTTAAAATAAACACATTATTTTTGCTCAGCTCTCGCTTCTTCTATCAAAGTTCTTTATTTGGATACACAAAGGAAGGACCTAGGTCAAAACAACATAACTCAAAACAGCACATTTTGTACTTTATACTGCCTTCCCAACCATTTAAGACCAAAGCTAAGTCTTGGCAAAACAAATCTGAAGGTTTGCAGAAAATTCCAGTGCCTCCCAAGGACTGCAGACTTTACTGCTTAAGAAAAGAGATTTAATGTTATGTTTAAAAGATAGTGGATATGTTCTTCAGCAACATGAATGTGTGTCTCACTAATGCTCTTCAACATGCTGGAATAAAAGAAATGGAGATGGTAGAATTCAGTATAACCAGAACTGAGTGTATTAGACGAAAATGTCTAGTGTCAGAGTAACTTTGTTAAAGGCGCAAAGAGAATCACTGCAAAACATCATATATGCAAGAACTAGCAGGTTTATGTCAAAAAGGAAGAGGAAACCATAAAAATTATCCTACCAATCCTTCAATGGACTTCCTGCCATATTATTAAACCAATGCTGATACTTCATGAAATTTAAGTAAATTAATGTAAAAATTAGCTACTTGATGTAAAATAACTTCAAATCCAAAGAATGTCCCTTTCCACATTAACATCGACTGCATGCAAATGTAAACTGGAAATGGAGAAAGACAGTACAGTATATAAGACTGAGTTTAGGTCTGAAGATGGTGAAGTTCAGATTTTAGCTCTGTATCTGTCACTGTTCTGCTGATCACCGTTTCTGTGGAAATGGTTAACCAGCGTTTCCCTCTTCCCAGGTTTGCAGCACACCATTCAAGAATCAACATGAAGAAAACCCTCATTTCACATTCTCATTTAAGATTCCAAACTTCCCTTCTCTGGCTACGTTGCCTGAAGTTTTGGCAGCCTATCAAAATAGTAACTTTTGTGTTCTCCTGAGCCAACTCCACTACACTGCCAAAGCCACAGCAGGGAGGTCTGCATGTGGAAATATTTTTAGCACTACAAGAACAGCTACTGGATGTAGAAAGGAAGTTAAACCAAATCAAGTGCCTCCCCACAGCCCAATCCTACCTTCTGTGAGAGTAAGAGGATTACAGTGTCCCATCCATACTTCTGGGACACCACATGGGACAAGACTTGACTTTCCAGAGTAGACAACAAAGAGAATCTGGGGCTAGAACACCTCTGTCTGAACGTCCCCAACAGCCCAGGACGCCCTCAGCTCTCAAGCAAAATCTGGGATTCAAAGTCACTGCTATGCTTCCAGTGGGGGTAACCGAAAGATTCAAGTTTCAAACCCCACCGTGGTGGCAGACTGCCACCCGAGCTGTGCATGGTAAGCTGAGCTTTTACTTTTAAGTAAGAGAAAAGAAAATGCTTAAAAGGCAGCAATGCTAAATTAATATTTACATTACAAAGTAAAGTCACTGAGAGTTGAGAAATGTAAACTTTGGAAGTGTTTGAGTAGCTGTTGTTTAAGCAAACTCATTTCTGCTTTTGTTTTCTAAGAATTATTTCAGACAACATTTGCAATTACACGATCACACAGTATCCTTTCTACAAGACCTTTTGCTCACTCAGTGATCAGTAAGCTGCATGGACAGTCATGCAGTGTATATATACAGTATTAGATTTCAGTTTCTTCACTAACTACAAAAGTACACCCCAAATAGTCAATAATTTATCTAAGGTTAAGATAATTTAAACTTTTAGACACACCATCTCTAAAGGTAAGATTTAAATTTGCAGATGTTTCTACTTCTGAACTGACCAATTAACACAGAAGATGTCCAGCTATTAGAAACTTCCTGATGAGAAGAAAAACTGAATTAGGTGTAAATCTACAGCTACTGAAAGTTAAATGCATTTGGATGTTAGGACGAAACGGTTTCCAAGAGACAGAGAATTTCTATAAATTATTATATTTTAATGTATTTGTTTTCTGATAACACTGAAACTTCTTACGTGAGAGTTTTTGGTGGCAGCACTCTTTACATACTGGTTTCCACAAATAAGAAATTGCTGTGGATGCCCAATTGCTTCCTCTGCTCTATATCTATTTTGTTTACAAAGGGGCTTTTAATAATCCACTATTGCTCTCAAATAACCCTGTGCAAAGCATAAATGGACACATTTTTGAAAACGGGTGAGTGAGTATTCAATAACTTAACCAAGATCACAATACTGGCAGGTTTTGAATAGTATGGTCGTGCCTTATCTTTTTGTTTAATTCATCAAGTCTCTGAATACACTACTAAAAAGTCTCTGCACCTGGGTAGGGGTAATTATTAAATAACACTCTCAGTTCTTACCTTATGTAAACATACTGCAAATACAAAAACAATTTATGCTTTCAAAATGTTAAATAATAGATCCTCTGATTTTAAAAAGACAAAACCAAAACCATACTTCTAACACTCTATGGGAGATAAAACACATTTTGCAACTTCTGTCTTTATGCCAATATTTGAAATCTAATTAAAGAGGGCAATGTGTTGTTTTGACACAAGAAATTAAAGATTCAAAATTACAACCTTGTTTTGAAAAAGTGTTTCAGACTTCCCCCCAATGCCCTGCCCCATTCCTAGATAAACATCAAACATTTTTGGAGTCAACTTCCTCATGATACTACAGCAGTATTCACTTACCCACTCCAAAAATCTATACACGCAGAAAGAAAATTAAGCCTTGGATATGTAATAAGTCATAATTACAAACTATTGTATTAGTACCGAATCCATCTGTCATTAAGAGCAGGAAAATCCTTCAAAGACTATTTTAGTGAAATGGCTGATTTGAAATGTTCATTATTTAACAAGCTTGGATATTGCAATAGCTAGGATGCATTAGCAGAGAATTTGCCTACAAAGTGGCAGTTTAATCTCAATTGCTTGACAGGAAACTCTGAAAAACAGCACTCTGCTTCAACCACTCAAGTTTGCCAACAACATCCTCTTAAACTGCTTCCAGCTACACTAAAAGGACATCCAACTGTATGTTTAAACCTCATTGCAAGTCAGCAGGATTTTAGCCTCCAAAATAATTCAGGCAGTTAAATGGGACTTTTACATCTCAAATACCTTCAGTTTCAGATAGCTGAGCAACAATCAATACAATTGTTCTGAAATGGAATTTGTATTCCAAACTCTGTTTCACAATTATTAACTTTACAAAAATTATTTCAAAGGCTTAGAAGGGAATAGCCTCAGTACTAAACCTGACCAGAAAAGAAAACTGAATGTAACAAACTTTTGTAATGGTTTCTCCCTTTTTTTTTTCTCTTCATTTTCCATCTAGCTCAACAAGTGTGTATTAGTCTTTGAATATTCACAACAAAATATCAAGCACTAAAACTCAAGAAAGATTCAAACTGTAAGAAAAACTACATAGAATAAGTGAAAGTAATTTGCATATGTCTCAAGTATAATAAATGCCCATGGCAAATTTTAAATGCTAGCAAGAACTGTACACCTCAAACAAGCAGAAGCTGCTTGTTTCTGAAAATATTAATTTCAAGTATTCCAAATGATGAAAATGTAACTGCGGTCAAATTCCCGAAAGCTCCAGGCTAAAAAAATCACCATAAGCAGTGTAGTTATATTGGCTTCAACCAACTCAACTTTAAGCAAGAGGATAAACACAAAAGTAGACAAATGCACACACTGCTCAACTGGCAGTCAGGGCATCTCAAATTCTCTGTATGTCTCAGGTATGTAACTTATCAAAATAAACCAGAAATTTGGGGGATATGATGTTCAGATCCAACATCTGAAAGTTATTTCTCCTCAACTCTAGAAAAATCATCACTTTTTCCCATCTACATTGATTTAAAAAGAAAAAAAAAATTACTGAATAATTTCAGTACTGCTACAGCTTTATATTATACAACACTGTTCTTACCTTTCCAAGCATTCTTCCAAGAAAGTAGTAATGTCGGGCGTAAGAGTCTCCAACAAGCATCTGTGCAGCGGGGTTGGGGTAAAGAAGTCCCTCATTGGTGGTTTTAAAAAATCCCTGGTTAGGGTTAAATCCTGATTTAAGTAGTTCATTCAGAAATTCTCTGAAAATTCCACCACCATCAATACCAGCTTCATCAAGACCATGTGCATTAAGTAAGTGAACACGAATGCGCTTCTTTAGGTCAGGTTCTGAAGAGAAAGGAGAGAGACAAATACAACTATCTGCGTGAATTTTGTTTGGATAAAAACACATGTAACTACACGCAATCATATCTACACTAATTTTACATAAAAATTGAACTAGTAAATAGTACTGTAGAAAAAAACTACTACTGGCTTGAATTTTGGAATATTCAGTACGTGAAACTCACTTTGTACAAAGGGTCTTGCTTTAAGAATCACCAAAAGATGAAGTGCAAAGACCCTAGGCAAGGGAAGAAAAAAAAAATCCTACTAAGTATTTTAAAGAGGCCCAAGAATAATTTGAAAATCCTGTTTTTAATAAAATATTGTGAACGCAAGGTTCAACATTGTCCTCTCTGAAGGAACTGTCAGTAAGCACTGCATTCCCTTAGAGAGGCTGACTGTCAAGCTACACCATTAAATAATATTCTTTGAAACTGAACTTAGTATTTTTGATACTTTGGACTCATTGCTACGTCATGTAACTCTAGTGAGCAACATGTGGTAACGATGAATGAGTTCTGAAGGTAGGTGTTTGGCTTGTGGCATAGAATGCTGCTACCTGAGAAAGAAAGCAGTATTTAGTCCTTGAATTACGTATACATAAGAGAGAAGGGTTTTTTTGCTCAATTCACTGAAGTCTTCCAAAGATCTAACCAAATACACAGCTCTTATTTGAGGCCTTGAACTGACTACACTTGCATCCCAGCAAAGCAACCAGTAATAAACCAGTAACAAGAAAACCTTCTACTGCTTCTATGTGCTACAGATGCACACACTATGGGTGGACAGCTGATGTTCATGAAAGAATCTTCAACATCTTGTAGCAACAGTATTTTTCCTGAACCAACTGTCTTACTCACACTCTCCCATTAGCAAATGCCGCTACATCTAATAGTAGCTTCCCATTTCACAAAAAGCTATCTTTAAATATTTCTTCATTCAAGTGAAATGCTCTCCTGCAAAAAATTCTGCTGGATGGAAATACCAGATGGCCATTTTTAGCCACAGGCATTGCAATAGGTCCATTATCTCATCACCATTCAAAGCAAGAAAATAGAACACAGTTACACTGGCAAACGAGTCTCAAGCATACAGACACACTTTGTCTGGAGACTCTGCAGATACTGAGCATCAATGTTAAAATTTTTACATACGGAAAACGTTGATTTAGTGCTTTTTGGGGCCTTATGAAGAGATTGTCACTTGTTTCTTCCTCTGTGTACTGACAACCAAGTAAGCAAAAACCTAACTACCTGGTAAGAATAGTTAAATGTTACAAGCAAGCTGATGGTAACTTAATTGTAAACCTACCATTTTCAGGAGAAAGTTTATCATAAGCATCTTCATAAATATAATTTCTTCTGATAGTGACATTAATTCCATCCAAAAATGGCCCATCTCCTTGAACTTCTTGTTTATCAGCATAGATCAGTCTTTGAAAAATCTGTTAAAGAGAGTGAAGAGAAATATGTCATTGTGCAGATCTAAACATTCAATGAGAGATGGTTATTCACTACTCTCAGTCCTTTGAGTTGCTTCAGGGCACTCACTTTCAAGTGATTTGTCCTTTCTCTCATCAAGCTGCAGAAACATAATACAGAGCCACGTCCCAGGGGAGGAAAGGAAAGGGGACAAACATTCAAAAAAATGTTTGTGCTGAGATATCATCCACTATTCTTTCTACATAAAGAAGCACATGTACAGACACTGTGTCAGTGATTCCAGCTTCCTCTCCCTAACCTTCAGAGTTCTGAAATGCAAAGTATTCAAAACAAAGGGGAAAAGTCACATGAGTATTCTGCACATGCAGAGGCAATCCTCAGTACTAGTAAACAATTTTTGTCATTTCTGTAACACTTAGGAACATTCTCAGTAACAAGAAAGTCGGTGTCAGTACTCCTCTCAGGAGCAGCAAGCAAATAATTGAAAGCAAAACAGTGGATAGCTCTGCCAACTTAAACAAAGAACCAGAGCATCACACCAGTTCAAAAAAGTAATGCCAGCTGAAGTGCAAACTGAACATCACATTGACCCTTTGCAAGTCTTCAGAACAGGAAACCGCTAAGTTCACCTGAGCTAAGTTCATGGAGCTGTGCTCCATGCCAAGATGTCGCATGGGAGGAGGTTGCCTAATGTATAATAATGTTCAATATACCCTCAATCCAGGCAGTGTCTGTTTACTACATCCTCTCTTGCATCTTTCCCATATTGAATAAATAACCGTCTGCATTTTCCAAGGGATGTAATCTCCCCATAATATCACAGACTGCTTTCTTACCTAAGAAGATTAAGTAAGAGTCACCAGGGGTGTTTAAAAACAACAGCTTTACAATAAAAGAGGAAAATCTGACAACAGCAGACAAAGCTAGAGTAAGGTCCGAAATCTACTGTTTCTATGGACAACTGCAGCCAGTTGAGAAGATGCTCTCCAACCAGGAGGATTATATTGTAAACAAAGCCAGATTCTCCCCTAAGGTAAACAACAAGATGACAAGGGAATAGTCATAAACTGCAGAAAGAGAAATGCTGAAGGGACATAAAGAAAAACAAAATCATAATGAGAATAACTAAGTATCAGAAGGGGTTACAAAAAGATTTTGTGAAATTTCCATCTTTGGAGAAAGTCAAAACTCATCTGGACAAGTCCCTGAACATCCTGATCCAAATCTTAACTTATTCCAGTATGAGGAAGCATGTGGACTAGAGTAGCTCCAGAGGTCCCTTCTTACCCAAATTTTCCTACAGTTCCTTGTCATCAAGACACACAGACAAAGACACCTTCTTTTTATGTACAGGGCATGAGAACATGCTCACCACCACTCCCTTTCCTGAAGCACGGCTAGATACAGTTTATTAACTATTGCTACACAACACTAGATGGAAAGAATCGCTTGGAGGTGTATCTCATAGCAAAATTCTTCTTGATACATAGTCTGGACTCCTACATAAACAAATGTTCATGCATATGTTAGTCCTGAAAATAAGAATCCAAATGCATAAGTGAAGTATCTACAATGACTTCAGACTAACATATGGAAAACTAAGCAATGCTGGCTGAGGTACACACCATAGGAAGTAAGATCATCATAGGAAAGCCGATCAAAGCATGGCTTAAGTGAGAACCAAGGCACTTGATACAAATTGGATTAATTACCTCCCACAGGTAAATATCAGATTGAAAGCTGCACATCAACGTGCCTTAAGGCTAAAGAGGATAACACCCCCAGCCTACCATGACACTCGACTCAGTAATTGCCTGTAGAAGTATCTGTATCTGGTAATACAAGGTAAAAATGTCATGAAGTCATCAGAAAATGAAAGGACACACCAAACAACCCACCCAGGGAAACAGCATTGAGCTGTATTACATCAAATTACAGTATAATAGGTAGCAACCAGAAGAAAGAAAAAAAAAACAAACCCACCATGAAAAAGTATTTTCTTTCCATATTATAAGATGTTTTGCAGGGGCAGTAAAGGACTCCAAAAGGATGCTGACTCCCACTATTACACAAGAAGGGCCACACTTGGTCCAAAAAGCAGTGTAATAGGATCTCCTCTTTGAACTATAAAAGTTCAGTCCACAGCTTTATCCTTCTCTGCAAGCTCTCATACCATCGTTATGATTTCAGGTTTTATGATTACACTGAGCAAGGTCTTATGAATTCCAGAAACCTAAAGCTATGTTGAGATGCACACATTTTAAGAAGTCCAGAGGCTGTAGAGAGTGACTAAATCGTGACATACCTTTGCTTGAGGTTACTTCCAACTGCTGTTTCCCTGTAAACCTAGTGCATATTGCCATATAGTATTAAGACGTTTTGTTGGAACAACTGTTTCATAGAAGCCCGGAAAAAACACTCCTTTTCTACCCAAACTGCCACTGTCTTTTTTGACAAATACTGATTTACTTCCCCTGTGGAACTATTCTTCATTCCCTTATAGAATCATAGAAGCATAGAATGGTTTGGGTTGGAAAGGACCTTAAAGATCATCAAGTTCCAACCACCCTGCCACGGGTAGGGACACCCTCCACTAGCCCAGGTTGCTCAAAGCCTCATCCAGCCTGGCCTTGAACCCCTCCAGGGATGGGGCATCCACAACCTCCCTGGGCAACCTGTTCCAGTGCCTCACCACCCTCATAGTGAAAAATTTCTTCCTAATGTCTAGTCTAAATTTACCCTCTTTTAGCTTATACCCGTTACCCCTTGTTCACTACACTCCCTGACAAAGAGTGCCTCCCCATCTCTCCTGTAGGCGCCATTCAGGTACTGGAAGGCTGCTATTAAGTCTCCTCAGAGCCTTCTCTTCTCCAGGCTGAACAACCCCAACTCTTTCAGCCTGTCCTCATAGGGGAGGTGCTCTAGCCCTTTGATTAATTTTGTGGCTCTCCTCTGGACTCTCTCCAACAGGTTTTTTTATGTTGGGGGCCCCACATCTGAACGCAGTACTCCAGGTGGAGTCTCACAAGAGCAGAGTAGAGGGGGAGAATCACCCCCCTTGACCTGCTGCTAATGCTTCTCTTGATGCAGCCCAGGACACGGTTGGCTTTCTGGGCTGCAAGCGCACACTGCCGGCTCACGTTGAGCTTCTCATCCACCAGTACCCCCAAGTCCTTCTCCTCAGAGCTGCTCTCTATCCATTCTCTGCCCAGCCTGTATTTGTGCTTGGGATTGCCTCGACCCACGTGTAGGACCTTGCACTTGGCCTTGTTAAATTTCCTGAGGTTTGCATTGGCCCACCTCTCCAGCCTGTCAAGGTCTCTCTGGATGGCATCCCTTCCCTCCAGCGTGTCCCCACACCACACAGCTTGGTGTCATCAGCAAACTTGCTGAGGGTGCCCTCCATCCCACTGTCCATGTCTCCAACAAAGATGTTAAACAACACTGGTCCCATTACTGACCACTGTGGAACACCACTTGTCACTGGTCTCCACTTGAACATTGAGCCGTTGACCACAACTCTTTGAGTGCAGCCGTCTAGTCAATTCCTTATCCAGCAAGTGGTCCTTCCCTCAAATCCATGTCCCTCCAACTTAGAGACAAGGATGTCATGTGGGACTGTGTCAAAAGCTTTGCACAAGTCCAGGTAGATAACGTCTGTTGCCCTTCCTCTATCCACCAGTGCTGTGTCTCTGTCGTAGAGGGCCACCAAATTCGTCAGGCACGATTTTCCTTTGGTAAAGCCATGTTGGTTGTCGTCAATAACCTGCTTGTTTTCCATGTGCCTTAGCATAGATTCTAGGAGGATTTGCTCCATGATCTTGCCAGGCACAGAGGTGAGACTGACCGGCCTGTAGTTTCCCGGGTCTT
>WKFP01014333.1:832218-912945 GCA_011057875.1 Pterocles orientalis
TGAACCTTTTCCAGGCTCTGGGCATTTGTTGCTGGCTTTTCTGTCGTTAAATACCTCTTGCTTATTGCTCATACTGCGTGCACTAGTGTAATTGCACTTGAGCTGAGCTGTAGAGTCCACTCCTACCCTCACCGTGCCACCCCTGGGCTTGTCTGTAATTGGCCTGGGAATTTCCCCTTCCCCCTTCGAACCTAGTTTAAGACAAGACCTTGATGGTGTCTTGCAACTTAATGTTTCCAAGACATTTCAGGGAGCAGTTTTTAAGTAATTGACACTGTTGACAACAAAAGCAGGTTAGAAAAAAATTATGGTTAATAGAATAATAGCTTTTAAAAAAAATATATGATGCAAACTGAAATAGTACAATTACATATTTAAAATCTAGAAAACATTCAAAAGCAAGTCAAAAAGTACAAGAATCTTGCAAGTTTTAAACCACATACTGTATTAACGTTCAGCTACTCAGCTATGAATGTAGAAATTTAACCTCGAGGCGTTATTTTCCCAAAATGGACATCCATCATCTCATTCTGAGTAAATCCACCCACTGCACAAAAGTCTCCAGTCTTGACCTTGCAATCTGTTTACTACAGACACACAACTAGTTAGTGCTCTGTTTACCACAAGAGGGTGCAATCATGTAGATCAGTCATGGAATCAGGGCTGCACACATTTGCTGCATACAATTGCTTTCGTGTATCTTGGAATTAATTTCAATGCAATTATTATAAAGGGTAATATAACTAGTAAAAAAAAGTAATTAACTTCAAATGCTCAGTTGCGACACGGGTACTGAAGAAAAACAGTATGCCCTGTCATATCCTTCTGTAGGGAAATGATCCAGTTTCTACTTAGCTAAGTGCTCTTTTTACACTAATTGAAAACAAAAAACTAAAAAACCAGTTGCATATTAAATCAGAAATCATGTACCTTTACTCTTTCTTCAAAAGGAACTACAAAAGGTAGCTCTGTCAGAATTGCAAGTTGTCGTTCTTCAGACACAGACAGAGGTGCTGGTTCCAAACCCACTTAAAATAGAAATAATTATTTTTAAAATTTTGGAAAGAACATTTTTGAAAACAGTTTCTTTTGTATCAAGCGACTCAATTTACTTTGTACAAAAATCGATACATTAAAATAGTTTATTTACTAAACAGTCACACTGAGCCTTACCTTTCTTTAAACATTAGTTTCTACAGGCAACTGAAATACAAGTAGTGAAAACACACTGAAAATAAAATGTATATAAAAATAAGTACTCAGCATCTTTTACTTTATTCAGAAGAAAAAGTAATTTTCTTATTATTAACACGTTAATTCTTCACTTAAGAAAAAATACATGACAGAAGACAAGAATTTGTAAGTAATTAGAATTTAAATTGCAGGAATATGGAATATTCCCATCCCAATGACCAAAACAGTTTAAAGGTACTGTGCTTTCAACTACAACACCTACTTTCAATCAAATAATTTTAGGCATAAAAACTAGGAATCAAACCAAATATAATGAAACCAACAGAAAAACAACATTTATTTCAATGGGTTTTCTCTCTCAACAGCAAGGTCACAGTGATCACATTAAATCCTAGTCACTGCAGACACAGTGAAAAGAACATCAAAAAATCGTATAATGTGCTCAAGAAAAAAAGATTAGAATAGAGCTCAAGAAGCCACAGCAACAGCGAGACTCGATCTCATGCAGTTTCCAAGCTACTATGCAGTTCCTTTGAACCTTCTTACACCCAACAGATAATGTTTTTAGGAAACAACTCAACCTGGGGTGATGCACAGTAGAAGTGACAATCCTGCTCTAACCTCGCAGGAAGAAACTCAGCTGCTGAGCATATATTTGACAGTAAATTAATTAACTGTAGAAAAAAAAAAAAAAAAAAAAAAAGGTATTGCTCATTGACTAGGCATTGTGGTTTCCTACAGAGGAAACAAAACCCACAGCTCTTTAGCTGTTTCGTTTTCATGTTTAATAACCACCTTCTTGAAAAAAGACTCCCGAGTCTAGAATATTTATAGACCATAATACAAAACTGAAGTAAGTACTTCACATTACCACCCAGTCTGGAAGTTTATGATGACAGCCTGAAGTTTTTCCTTGGGCTCCTACTTGCGGTGACTAGCATCTTGCTGCCCTTCTACATCTGGACATCACTTTAATGTTCCTTTTTATTTTTTTTTTAAATCATTGAAGTGCTTTAAGTAGGGATATTTTAAGCACCAATTTAACATGACGTGACCCAAAACATCACTATACTACATTTGGTTTGGCAGGTTTCAACATTACAAGCCTTTGGAATTTCTGATAAAATGCTTATCTGTGATTACCCTTAGTTACTTAGTAAACATTTTTAATTAAAGTCAATGTATGCAGCCTATTAAGCTAAGGGTTAAAAGTACTTTAAATAAAAAGTGCATGTACAGCAAAGGTAAACTACTACATGACTTCGACTGTTCAATTATTCCAGTCAATTAGTCAATTTTATCTGCATTTCTCCATCACAGCTTCTTTCGTTAAAAAGAATTATGGGATGGAGTCATCAATACAGAGGTCATTTGGAACTCACGAGTCTGCCATTTAAGTAAATGAAAAAGCACAAATAAACATGACCATATGTGATTCAGCAGTACTTTCATGCTAATTGGCTTTAACCCATATGGAGTAAAGAGGGATTAAACAAGTCATGTGCACATTGTTACCTGCTTGTTTTCACACATTCATGTTGACTGCACTTTTTTGGCATAATTTCATGTGAAAATGAGGTTTACATGAATACACATCTTTCCTCACCATCTTGTCTCCAACACATCTTTTGAGCTAACTCACTGAATTTTAACTTTGACAGAGCATAGAAGATTCAAAAATACTAAGTTTTGTGAAAATTTTCAACTGGATAGACAATTCCTGTAGTGACCTGATTGCAGAAACAGCAAGAACCTCAGTCATCTGCTCTGTTCAGTGTGTCAGCTTGTCTGACAGCCAGCAAAATGAGGGCATATAGCTGCTCCACACCAGCCACAGCCCCTACATTCTTTATCCACCAACTGCCCAGAGCAATGCAACTAATGAAACAGAAGACAAGGGAGAGAGCTCAAGGTACTGTACATATGAGGGGAAGGGACTGGCAGATTAGTAGCATGGGGGAGAATCTGGAGGTAATAAACGTGGAACAGGTCTGACAGTGAAGGACTTCAAGACAGTATAGCTGTCAAGAGCCAGGCAGGTCAATGGAAGCAATAGGGATTATTGATGTAGTCCGTAAGGTGTACAGGACACAGGCCTGCTGAAGCCTGGCAATTTTTGCTAACACCCGCTTTTAAGATTTCAGATTATCAATCACCTAAAGTAGGGGATTTCCAAAGAAAGAAACTAAACTGAAAAAATATTCGATTCAAACTTCTGAGGAGTACCTACATTGGACCAACTAGCTGTTATCTGGCAACTAGACTAATGAGGTAATCAAAGTAAACTTATACCATCATAGCTACTCACATAAAAAATACCATACATACTAAGAGGTCCTTAGGTTTCAACCTTGGACAAAGCCCTTTATTCTGTACAACTCTCTGGTAGCATTCAAAGGCTATGGTCTTATCTAAATGATCTACTGTACCTGGCTAAGATATTCAAGCAGATGACATCATCTTGAAAGAGAGTATGGACTTTTGTAGATGAATCATTTTTGCTGCTTAAAGGCTCCATTTTTAATTCATTATTAAATCTTCACAAGTATTAGTGACTTAATGATTACTTTACCTGAGCATAGCAAGGTAAAACTCTAGAACAGCCAAGATACAAAAGTATGAAAAGCTGAAAGGAATAGGCTGTCTACATGAGAAAGTATATTGGCACAACTAACTACTGCAAATTTACCCTGATTGCTAAGTTGGTCCAACTCTCTCATCTTTCTCTGGAAGTTCCATAAAATCCAGATATTTTGAGTAATTCAAGGGGTTTAAGTATCTGCCTTAGCTAATTAGAGACAATATTTATAAACAGTAATTAATACTTATCACAGTACCTTAAACTTGTTTGTTACAGTTTAATATAAGTTTCTTTACAGTATACAGTAAAAGCAAAGCCTCAGTGCTTTACATCTTCTGCAACTTTATTAATTTTGTATCTTACACAACTATCTTTTATACATATTAATATGTAAATTTTTAACACATATTCGTCAACCTCATCACTTGCCCTCACCAATGCCAGCAGAAGCTTGAGGAAAGCTTCTTTAGTCAGTTTAATACCTTAAATATTCTAAAGACATACACACACAGATGTATACAAATAGACATTTCTTAAAACATCTGAAACTAAATTATGAAAGATTGCCTTGCTTTTGGCTATCATTAAGACTTTTATACAAAATACTCAACTGAGCTCTGTAAAAGGTAGATTTTCTTTGCATAGGGCAAACTGTTATTTTGATTTAGTAAAGCAAAAATCATGTACAGTATCTTACCATCCAAAGTAGATTGCAATGGTCCTATTCTTCCCATTCTTCTGACTCTCCAGACATGTCTAGCAGATGGCACATACAGCTGCGTAACCTAATAAATTAACAGTATTTTATAGTTAAACATTATCTAACTACATATTACAATTCACTATTACATAGTAAATACATAGAATTTTCACATCCAAAAGTGTGTCTGAATGCCTAAGTGTCTTCATTCTAATCCCTCCTCCTTATACTTGTGCCTTAAAGCTGAGCTGCAAAATTAACGATGTAGCATTTAAAAATACCATGCAACGTTACATTAAATTCTGTTATTTAAGATACCAGAGAAGCTGAGTTGGAATTTGAGATGTCAAATAAATTCTGTTTACTTTATACTGAGAATCAGGTTAACATCACAGTTTAAGACTACTACTACTACTACTTTTACTACTACTTTCTCCAAGGTGTGTAGGCATTATTTCCCAAGAACTATAGAAGACTGTCATGCAGAGAAATGGAAAGGTTGAACACAAGGCAACAAAATGTGCAATCACGAAAAAGAAACAGAAGAGTTCACTGTTAACTGTTCTGTGCAAAATTTCCAACTAAGACATTTAATAGTGCACAGCAGTCTATCCGAGGTGTAGCCAGCTTCTTAAAAATCCAAGTTTTCGGTAATCCAAAGGCTATACTTGCTAATTCATATTAGCATTTTCTTTTGCACACACATACACACTTTTTAAGCTCAAACAATGCTATTTTTTTCAAAAGCTCAAAGAAAAAGAAAGCAATTTCTAGGTGAGATAAGTACAGAAAATGCCACTGAATTTTCTTCTATTTTGGAAGAGAATTTTAAGGGTTTATTTCCCCCCACTATAGAGCAATTATTTTATTTAGCATTTTTACTATGAGAAATACTTAAAACGAGTAGAAAATAAAGTGCAACAAAATAATAGCAGGTATTCAATTCTCCTCTGCTATAAATGCAGATGACTTATACTGTCACACTGCAGAGCAATTTTTTTATTTTATGGATTGGAAATGTGATTTAACATAAAAGTTTCTTAACAGATGAAAGACTTTTACATTAGAGAAAAGCAGCAATACTCCAGGTTTTAAACCACACTAAATCTGCACAATCAACATCACTGATACTGTCAGGAATCAAACACTTCACTATGGAAACTTCAGCACCTGTAGGGCTATGTAGAAAAAGGCTATTACCCTTACCTTATCCGCTTTAATGTTTTCTTGTTCTGAAAGCCAGTGATTTGGTGGGCAGAAATTTCTTCTTGTATCTCTAGATTTCAACATTTTCACTAAGTTTGTGATGACCTAGGTGACAGAAACACATACATTCAATATACATTCAGCACCATGAATGAAACGCTATAAACCACAAGCAAAAACTTAGGAAAAATCTTTCAGTAATGTATGAAATTGTTACTTATTTTTAACTTATAAAAACTTGCTCTTAAATACCTTAGAATGTGAATAAGTAATTGTGGTTAACTTGTAAGTCACCAAAAGAATTGGATTACTAAAGTCTCATTCCAAAACCTAAAAAGTAGACCCACCTAGGACTAGGTAATCCTCGAACTACCCTACACGTCTAAAAAGTTGCATGCCAGTTCTGGGAAGCCTAAACAAATCATTACCAGAATTAAATTACTTATTTAAAGTAATTGTCCAAGCTGAGACCAGTGATGAGTGGTGTTCTGCAGGGGTTGGTATTGGGACCGGCACTGTTTAACAGACACGGACAGTGGGACTGAGTGCACCCTCAGCAAATCTGCCGACAACACCAAGCTGTGTGGTGTGGTTGGCACACTGGAAGGAAGGGATGCCATCCAGAGGGACCTGGGATGCCATCCAGGAAGCCTGGACAGGCTTAAGAGGTGGGACTGTGCAAACCTCATGAAGTTCAACAAGGCCAAGTGCAAGGTCCTGCACCTGGCTCAAGGCAATCCCAAGCATAAATACAGGCTGGGCAAAGAATGGCTCAAGAGCATGGACCTGTTCGACTGAGTCTAGAGGAGGGCCAGGAAGATAATCAGAGGGCTGGAGCACCTCCCGTATGAGGACAGGCTGAGAGAGTTGAGGTTGTCCAGAGAAGAGAAGGCTCCAGGGAGACATTATAGCAGCCTTCCAGTGCTGAAAGGGAGCTACAGGAGAGATGGGGAGGCACTCTTTATCAGGGAGTGGAGTGACAGGACAAAGGGTAACAGGTATAAGCTGAAAGAGGGTAGATTTAGATTAGATATTAGGAAGAAATATTTTACTGTGAGGGTGGCGAGACACTGGCACAGGTTGCCCAGGGAAGCTGTGGATGCCCCATCCCTGGAGGTGTTCAAGGCCAGGCTGGATGAGGCTTTGAGCAACCTGGGCTAGTGGAGGGTGTCCCTGCCCATGGCAGGGGTGTTGGAACTCGATCTTTAAGGTCCTTTCCAACCCAAACCATTCTATGATTTTATGATTATATATATAGGTTTTTAGAAATGAAATGTGGAAATAGGTGTATGTTTTAGAAGAGAGAGCTATATAGCTGTTCTTTATTAACTCTCCTTCAAAATCTCAATTTTGCAGTAATCTGGCTGATTTGTAGGTTTTCTTTGCCTACCACAAGAAAGTATTCTTAAATCTCTGTGCATCATTTCTCACGGAACATGGTCCAAAGAATGGAACTTTGGCTTGTCACATCAAGACAAAGGTCACATATCACTCCACACTCTAGGCAAATCTGAGGGATCAGCTAAAAATCAGCGGGTGTTTCTACCTACAGTCAATAAACCCAACTAACTAGCCAGCACAAGATTGCATAACATGCCCCTTAATGGCCAACCTGCACAAACACCAGAAAGGACAGAAAGAGAGGGCAGAAGCATTAAATTGGGAGCAAAACGTAACAGCAAAAGTTACATCTCTAAAGTGCATGAAAGATTGACTATTTCTGGTTGCTGCATTAACAAACTAAAGCATTTCCAGCTAAAGATGCCTCAGATGAATCATAAGCATCTGATGATGATATCACCTCACCAGACACTGAAGTGATTATCCATGTGAAAAAAACAAATGCTGATATTTTAAAGAGTAAGGGTTTACATCTGAAAAAGGACACTATAAGCTCCTTCTATTGTCAGTTAGTATCTTGTTAGCATTTTCAAAGCCATCTCATCCAAAAGTAGCTAACAATTTATCCAATGAACTATACCCTCAAAGTTCTTGTCTCTATTAAAACAGATCCCAGGATGCCTAGCTCAGATGTTTATACTGTATATATATACTTAGGTAAACCCTATCATAGGATTGTTAAAGGATCCAATATATCAGAAGCAAGAATGAAATCACTCCTGAGAAGGGTCTAGCTCAAAGACACCTAAGAGCAGATTACAAGATGACCAGTTCCAGAATAAGGATGGTTAGCAAATATTCTTCTGGTGGTCAGTATGAGAAGCACAAAAAGCAGTTACCATCCTAAACATATATGTGTGGGGTGTCTGGTTGTAATTTTCATTTAATATGCACATATATACTGTATTATTGTAATGTTATTTACAAATGAAAATGTGTTAAGTAAAAGCTCTTTTGTGTGTTAAGCTAGTAAGCCCTTTTCCAACAGAAAATATAAGCATTTACCTTAAAACCACCTAGTAGGAGCAGTTTAACAAATTTTTGCTTGTCAGCTGAACTATAACGGGTGATGTGTACAGCCAAACACAAGGCAGAGCACATTAGCTTAAAACACTATGTTCATTTTTATTCACAAGGACCTCAAAGGATGAAAGGTAATTCTGCCATTATCTAAAGCGCACAGTCAGAAAATGAGAAAACCAAACAGATAACTAGTTTATGGTCATCTTCATAAAAAAAATAGGAAGGCTGAGAAAAATGCTTATTATGGTCACTAGGGTATCTTTGCAATTTTAGTATTTGTCTTGGCAGTTTCTGCCAATGTTAAAAAAAAATGACGTAAAGATGCAAAGCTAGCAACTACTCCATCTCAAGCACAATTTTTATACTCTTATGCCTTCTCTCCAAAGCAGAACCAACTTAGCCCAACACTACATAAAACATAATTAAGTAGAATCAATAGAATATTGAACTACTAGCCTAAAAGATGTTATCACTGCTACAAGGAACAGCCATCTCTTTTGCAACTTAGAACTATAGCACATGAAAAATGAATAGAAAAAAAACCCATACACAAAGCTTTTCTGAAGCAATCTTGCTAAAAGACAAGTCTTAATGGGCAGGTGTCAAAAGTAACAAAGAGTTTAATGGCCCTTCCAAAGGATTCTCTGTCTACATACTGCACAAAAGATCTTTTAAAATCCAGTGTAAAGTAACATCTTGAATAAACACAGAACAAAGAAGAATGCTATTAAGGGAACTCTCTGGTTACAAAGGAATTTTCATCATTTTGCCCTTATAAAATTCAGTGCAGATGAGATGAGTCATTCTTTGGTCCCATCACCACTATATTTAAGATAAATTTTAAAAAAGGGGGCAAGGAGAATCAGGAAAAAATACCGATGTGAAGATCATGCTAATAAAAATATTGCACAAGCAGTTAAAGAATCCTTAAAGGGAGACGAATCAAACTAAGTGAGACCGGAGTTCCTACTACATAACAAATGAGTACTGAGAATACTGGCAATCCAAGCTTAGGACTCCTTTGTAAAATCTTGTATACGTATGTACTTTATTGAAAGGGAAGACCCGCTTCAAGAAATAATATTAAAATGGGGATTTCTGTCCAACAAAGCACCAAATGCAACTAAAATTCCAAATTAAAATTCAGCAAAATTAGTAATAATTTCATTGGATTAATTCAAGATAATGAAATTATTCATAACTTAAATCCATCTATGGAATCTGTAACTGTTGACTACACTATTCAATATTATAAACAAGCCAAAAAGGGGGGATTCTGCTGAATAAAGGTGTTTTCTGACATAAATTTTATCATTTCAAAGATCTCCAATCTGCCAGCAAATAAGCACATCACTGTCAGCAGTCTCACTGTTGCAGAAGTAAAGCCTATATTTGCATGTATATATATATACAGGTATGTATTTCATCAGACAGCAGTGGCACAGAAAATACGCAAAACAACTATGAGAAATTAAAAGAAAAAAGAGACATTAAAAGCATAGACGACAGGGAAGGAATGTGCCTTTTTCTCTGCAGGCAGTTTGCAAAAGGCTTTAGAAAAGATAAATCACACATTTGACAGTGTAAAAGAAAAAAGCATTTTCTACTTCAACACTTAAATATATGATGAACTACTTTAGTTTTGGTTTAATGATTTGGAAGGAGAAATTGCTGCTTGCTTACTGGCAAGAAGCTATTTTGAAGCTGCGCTCAGAAAGACTCATCACTGCTTATCTTCTTGATGAGATGAACTTCAGCTGTGTTGAATTTTTATCTGCAACAATATGTTTCTGAAGGAGTAACCCAGGGAAGCTTTGTTATTAGCTACTTTCTTGGGCAGAACTGGAGCCTTTGAGGTAACCTCAAAATTTACATTTGTAATTCAGCTAATGGAAGTCAACCCTGGCTCCCGAAAATAAGAGTACACCAAGTTTAGTCAGGAATTACACTTGTAGTGGAACTGTCTGACAAAGCGGGCTGAGTAACTTGGGATTTTACAGATTTCTGAATGACAGCAAAATATTATCAAATTTACCTGAAATGTGAGAAGCTTATAAAAAGACTGACTAAAATGACAAACTAAAGAGAAGAAATAGAAGAAGGCATTATATAAACCGCATACATAAAAATAGCCCTGGCATGCTGTCCTTCTTAGAAAAATAGATATACTGGGGTTTTCACTTGTGACCTTTAAATCAAAAGTTTATTTGGCAACTTAAAGACAAGTAATTAAATTAAATTGTGCAAACATATATTAGATCAATCCGTGCAAATTACAAATTCAGTGGTGCATTAGGACTGTATTCAATGCAATCAAAACATTATCAGTTACTCTCACTGCTATTAATGCTTATGCTCATAAGTGAAATGTGTTGTAAAATCAGGCAGAATAGGCTGGATAGAGGCTATCTTAGAATTGTAGAATGAATAAGCATTCCTTAATTAGCCCATCAGGTTAAGTGCAAGCCTTAATGGGCCTTTCCTAAAGTCTAGCATGACATCTTTCTCCAAACATGGCCAAGAAGAAAGTTCCATTAGCAATATTAATACAAGCTTAGTTGATCATTTTCATTCAATTAACTTCTTTCAATTAAATAGATAGCTTGACAAAAGCAGTGATAAAAGACCTGAAGGGACAGCTGATGACTCGAACTGAACATTAGTGTGCGAGAGGTCGCCAGTATTAAACAGACTGTAAATCTAGCATTCAATTTGGAAAATGCATTTCTTCTGCTCCCACTTCTTTAATGAGCAATTTTAGCTGACTAGCTGTGTTTGCTAGAGAATTTTCACGACAAGTCAAGCACTCCTTTTTTTCAGCAACCATTTATTGGGTTTTTTCCTGCCAAAGTTTTCAGCTTCTCTTAACTCATGTCTTTATCACGCCATGATAAAACTAGCAGATATACATTGGTAGATATTCAGAAAGAACAGACATTAAGTTTACATTTGCTAAGCCGGACTCACCACCCCATTAGTACTCCAGCAAACTCAAAAGGAGTAGTACCAACAGACTTTAGTAGAACACCAACAAAACAAATGCAGCATGGTACCAATTTAGGGAAGCCTCTAATACAGAATTACTTGCATAATCATTTGATTCAGCTAGAATTTCACACCTACATAAAGTTATAATGACATTCTTAAGTACCTTGGGAGTCCAAGTTAAAACCTATATTCTATACAGTAACTTTTTTATAAATAGGATGAGCAGGAAAATTAAATTAAGAGTTGCCAGAAGAAAAAGAAAATAGTTACATTTATCAGAATGTAATTACTCAAGATTTAGGATATGTGCCAAAAAAACAGCCTTCCCAAACCAATACTCCTTCTAACAGCTGTGTTAAAAGTGTAACAAGAAAAAAAAAACTAATTGCATATCTTCAGCAGAAGTGTGAAATCTTAATTTAAGTATGTTCTGAAAATTTATACAATTTACCTTGAATAACTGAATCCACCTTTTTTGTTCCGTCTGTATACACTGCTGCATTTCTGTATTTTTTGTTACTCCAACACTTCTAAATGCTGCAATATATTCCTCACGAACCTCTGGTTTTGTTTCTGGGTAAGCCAACTTTATGATTCCTAAACATGCATCTCGAAGACAGCGTGACAATATTACAAGCTCTTCTAGTGTAAAAGGCATCATTGATGATTGTCTTTGACCTACAACTACATAAACCACAAGTTTCTTTAAATGACTTTTTCTTTATAATTTTGTTATTAAAAAACCCCACTTATTTATTTCAAACTCTGATATTTACATACAAAATCTAAAAGTAAAGAAACATTATCTAAAAAGAGAATGAGCATACATTTATAAAGGCAATCAGGTCTCGTAATTGTTTGCAGTCACAATTATTCTAATTACAATATTATCTTATTTTCTTTTGTGATTCCTCATGTGTTAAATCTTTATATTAGACTACAGGTTAAGTCCAGAATTTCACTCTCTTAACTAACTCATTAAAAATGATCATGATTAAGAATTTCCATATCAGGCCCTGTAAAGCTAGGGTTCCCAAGGTGCAGAGTATTTCTTTCCCCTCTTTTTTCTAAACACAATAACTATGAAAGAGCCAGCTGACAGCTGAGTGCCCAGGGGATTACCAGCAAGTCAGCCCAGAGGAGTCTTCACAGATGTCAGCAAATCGGTTCCCAGGGAACTCTGCAGTCTTACAGAAAAACATTTTGCAAAGCACTGCTATTGCCTGAAACTCACCTTCTATTGGATCACCAAAGAATTCATTATCATGAATAGAAATAAGTGAATGACTAAACAAAGAACTAAAAAGGTAGAAGAGAGGGATAATTCGACTAGAGTCTTCTAAAGACATTGGAGAGCCTCTTGAAATCACTTGAAGGAGTGGCACCATAGACCTTAAAACATAAAATGCAAAATTAAAGAGATGGTTAATTAAATACTCTGAAAAAGTATTAACTTCAGCATTCTAGTAAAAATATTTAGTAGTAGTTCCTGCAGCAAAATAATACTAAGCTTCAGCGTTTGTTATATTGATGCTAGTAAGCACTCTGAAAACTACGAAACATCCACCTTATTGTAAATAAAGATTTTATTTACCTGTAATTATTTACAACTGTCCAATTCCCAAGATTTTGCTCAGTTTTATGAAATCAGAGGAACTAAGTAACCATTACAGGTTTGTTTTTAATCATCTTCCACAAGCACTGTCATACCACTGTCTGATTCTCTTTTCACTAGATATACTCTATTTTAAGACAGACTCAGTTTCAGAAATGGTGCAATACATACCCTGTAATCATTCGTGTAGTCATTGAAGATATCAAATACCAAAGATGTCTCAGGAATCTGGCATTAAAGGCTAAACTATAAAGAAGCCTGCAAGAGGAAGTTAAAATTAATTGTGTCTTCAAAATACTTTATTCACAAAACATAATGCTTTTATAAGAACTTCTCGGTTGAGCATTTCTCAAACATTAACAATTCAAATTTATTTTTGCAAGATGGAGGTTCTTATTCTAAAGCACCAAAACTGAAAAACAAGCATATAAATACCTACACCCAAAATACACAGTTTTCATTAACTTGATAACAAACCACATGATATAGAGCCACGTTTGCAGTATTCCACAGAATTAAACACACACTAAATAAAAATAGCGTACACTCCGAGTTATTATATCTAATATAGAAAATCACACCAACTAGTCAACAGGTCACCTTTGTCTTTCTTCTGACATTAACATAGATAGCAATTTTTGTGACAAGTAGATTAAAATATTTTATTCAAAGCAACTATTGATTTTTTTATGTAGCAACTTTACTGATATATTCTGCATGGCAGATACAAATATAACAGTGTAAGAGGAACAATGTCTATCAGGACAGCAATCCATATACATACACTAATCCATCTGTAGACAGAAAGTGGTTCATACACCTGTAAAAATGCATGTGTACGTTCACAAGTCAGTTACATATAGGGCCAACTTTAACCATATTATTTCAGACATGATTACGGCATGATACGCTTTTATACAAATAAGAAACAAAAAGCTTCCTGGAATTTAAAGGTCTCCCCCAGCCTATTTTTTTCCCCCTCGCAGGAAGCAACATGTGAGAAAACATCATCTGAAACAATTTGTGTCTTTTAAGCAACCAAACAGGATTTGACTGACTAAACTGTTATTTTATGGATACTGAAGAACTATATATTCAGTTAGCGATCCTAAATGCTACTTTCCTAGGTCTCCTAATTACTGTTAGAATAAATAAGATAAAATAGATACCTAGGCCCACATTTCCTACCAGAGGTCAACAGCTTCATAATATCAAAATTCCCTCTGACCATGCATACAAGAGGTAGGAGGCTGGGAAAGGGGAGCAGGGAAGGTAGACTAGAAGTGCTGCTGCCTGAAAAAACAATACTTATTACAGACCATATGGATAAATTTAAATTTGCCAGATAGCAAATGGAAAAGAAGCACAGATTTCATTAAGGAAAAAAGTAAAATACCAGTGAACACTTTAAGATGTTCATTTAAAGACATTAAAACAAAAACAGCAGCAACAAAAAAACCTAGAAGAAAACCTACACGCCCACTGACAAATAAGTATGCATAGTGCGCCATATGACTCTGGGTCTTCACTTGCTGCTGAAGCCCCACAGGCTCTTTCCGCTGCCTTCACTACAGTACATCCTCTCTCGTGCACCCACACAGCTAGTCCTTTCTTCAGGCTCTCAATTCACATGCACTCACCAAAAGCCAGTCACACAGACAAGGAAATGGGTGGGGATAAAGTAGCATTAGGAAGGGCAGAACTCTTCACCAAACAGAAAAGATAGAGTTTCACAGGTCCAGGGAGTTTTGAAAACAGAACGGGGAAATGCAGAAGAAGGGAAAATGAACTACAAGTAACCTCTGGTTTGCAGTGTGTCTTTGCTGAAGTATCACCTCTTGTTTCAAAAACTTTGAATTTTAAATACGTAGATCAGTACCTTTAAAAAGAGTTGGGAGCTTCACATATTCCAGAAAAGTCGCATGTTGATGATCATTACCTAGTTTGAGTCAAATTTGAAGCAACTGCAGCGAAGGCCAGTTTGAGATAAGTTTTATTGAAAAATTAAGTTCTGCTTTTAAATAGGTGGAATTTTTGAAAAAAAATCAACCTGAATTTGGCACACGGGAATTTTACTTCCTTCTAAAGTTGCATTATTTCAACATTTTGGTAGAGATTATGCATTATCACGTACGGGCTTACTATATCTAATCAATTTAGAATAAAGGTTTTTAATTTAATATTTAAATATCTGAATGATAGATCAGATGTCCTGTTTTCTGAAATGAGAAATTTCCTCAGTGACCTTCAGTTTTCAGCCTCATATTTGAAGTGAAAAGTAATTTGGCATAGTGTTGTTAGGTCTCATAGGGCTTCCAAGTAAAAATTTGTTAATTTTACAATCATCCTTGGAAATTATGTAATAGTTTTAGCAGAAATGAACAAACATTATGGACATCGAACCTATCATAATGTAATTCATTTTTTCATTCTAGCGATATTTAGCAGTAATGAAGGGAAAAAAGGACAAACCTTAAGAGCTTATCATAATAACCTTTGTCTAAGTTTTAGCCATTTTTATTCCATAACTGTGAGTCAGGCAGTCAATTGTAGCTACTGCTATACTCTGTGGCCCGATTCCAGAAATGCTGAATGCATTCAACTTTCACATTTCCCTTCCTGAAAATCTGCTTAAATATAAAAATGCATACTTGGTAAAAGATGTTATAACAAACTATTTTGTCAATACGAAATACCTATGGAACATGAAGCAGAAAATAAACATGAAACTGCAAACTAAACACAGAAAGGTGAATTGGGCCTTCTGTTACAAAAAGTTCACATCACTAGATTTACCTGAAATATAATCCATTGCAAAAGGAATGACAGAAGAAACAACCTACTACCCTCCCACTCCAAGCACAAAAACTGGCTTTCAAATTAGAAGACAATTGTTAACAAAAGAAACACCCTACAATACAAGGATGGCCTTTAAAAGACATATCTCTGCATAAGGTCAAGAAATCTGCTATACTAAAAAGTTGCAAAATTTTCGGTTTCACATTGCAAAAAAATTAAAAGGCTAAAAAAATTTAAATTAAAAAATTAAAAAGTAGAAATAAAAACTTTGAGAATTAAAATAGGTCAAAAATCTACTCAGTTCGTCTTCTTTGGCAGAGAAAAGATGTGCATCTGCTGAAAAACAGCATTTCCAGACAGAACTACATTAAAATGACACAGTGGAAGATAATAATTCCTGATAAACTGCAGAACATTACAGGGATAGCTTATGCACCCTGAAGAGAAAGCATTATCAATCCACAAAGTTTACAGTCCACACAATCTTGATCACTCATTCGTTTAAACAAAAACATACACACACAAACACCAGAAATCAAAATGATTAGATATTAATTCTTTTATGTAAACTTTTATAAACTCAGAGGTTTCATTTTCAATATTTGTACTATTCTAAAAACAAACCAAGCATTTAAACTTTAAACCCTGGATTTTTTTTTACCCCTCCCATCTGGTTGTTCTGCATTTTGTTGAAAATCTCACTGCATACCAACAATTTCTGTATTATGAGATCATTATACGTAGTTTTATACAGTGGATTCATTAATAGATTTTTTGGTTCAATATTAAGATTTACCACTGCAGTTTGGGGGAAGGACCATTTTTCAACTCCCAGCCACAGGCTACGGTAAGAGTTAAATTCACTCCAGTGATTTCTGTTAAGTAGCTATTTTAATCATACCAAATTAAATTATCTGCTCCCAATAGTAAGTACATAACGACCATTTATTTAGAACCTTGTTTCTCTCTCTAGGTATCTAATTGTCCACAAAGGCCACATGATTTATGTGTACTTGCCAGAACAGTATTTCGGGCACCTCTGGTTTAAAAACATGTCAAATTCCTCCTGCGCAATGGGACAGATTAAATGACCCATTAAGCTTAATTTAGCTGAGGCACCACTACAAGTTAATTAGTTAAAGGCAAGATTTTCAGTTTAGGTCATAAATCGGGCCCAGTTTCCCACTGAGACCATTTAAGTTAATGAAGAGAATACACCAGAATGAGAGGAGCTCATACAGTCTGCAAAAGGTCACTGCTGCCAGGGCAGCAGATTTTGACACTTCAGAACTGCAAGGTGTCACAGGTACGAGACAGCAGGAAAAGCCATCATTAAATGGACTATATCGCTCTTTGAGCTGTTTAATGCTTCTGCCTCTCTTTGTATTGGACCAAGAATGCAAACCAAAACTTAAAAAAGAAAGCAAAAACTTCATATACCATGATTTGGGTTTTAAGAAAAACACAAAGGTATACCAATATTCCCTAAAGAGTTCCTAAAATAGCCTCATGCAAAGCCTAAGTGTCTTCAGCACACACGTGAAGACAAGCTGCTAATGTTACACCAGAATGTCAGTTTTCCAAACAATTTTCAACCTAAGGTTAAGATTAGCAGTGTTATGTTAATTAAACAGTAGTAATGTACAGTTACTATGAAACTGTTAAACTAAGATTAGCAATTACTCTGGGGCACTGATCAGACTGAAGTCCCCGTACAAGCAGTTTCCATTGCTATTTAATATTAAGCTGTAGTGATGACCCAAAGTCTCTGATACTAAATTACATCCCTAAATATTCTGCAGAAACAGAATTTACTACTTAAAGTATAGTTTTGATGAACAAAAGTCTTGAAAATCCCTTTATAATTTTCAGTTACTACTCTCTTTATTTAGCATGCTGCTTTGCAGATTTGCAGCCTTTACCTTTTCAATTATAATTTTCCATTACAGTTGCAAATGCTGTTAAATAAGTAAGTCTTTGTAACAACCTTTTCTGTCTTTTAAACCATTTGACCCAGTATGTTCCCCCCCAAAAAAGGAGTATTTTTGAGCTCTTATATTAAAAATAATTTTAAATAAATTTGTTCTGCTTAACTAATTTCTACATGGTTTAATTAGATATGCTTCACACTGAATATTAAGTAATTTAAAAGTTAGTTTTAAAACAAGTGAAGCACCTTTCAAAAGACTATCATTAAATTTGACAAAATCGTTTGGGCAATAAAAAAAAAAATCAGGCAATTTTTAAAAAGGGGAAATTACTGATGAAAAAATATTTTCATCGTCTTTCGAAATGGCACAATGTTTACTACTTCAAAACAAGTATCAAATATCCTCTGAAAAACACTCAAAAAATAACGTTTAGAATAGCTGCTTGGTATCTTAGGCCAGGTCTAGAATGCACTGAGAATAGGACAAAAGATTGACACTTCCTGACACAATCATGTCCGGCAAACCCAACACATGACTGACTTGGAAGTCAGAACTAGTAATTAAATGTCTAATTTACCAACACCTGTATGAACTGACCTTATTTTGACCGTGAAAATAATTCCATTGGTATTACTGACGCAAATCTTAGTATCTCACTACTTATTTCTAAAATTTGTAAATTAAATTGTTTTGGAGCTATTCCATAGCTAAAATTTGTAGATTGCTTCCCTTTATAAGACGTTGAGTAGAGCTTTTGCAACTCCTGAATTTATCCAATGTGTAACTAGGTTGTTATCACAAATAACTGCAAAGACACAATACAGTTTCTCTGAGGAAATAGATGCCATATTCACACAATTAAAGTTCTGTGGGACTCCTTTACTCATTAAACACCCTGTTCCACACAACTCACCAGCAAACCTCAACTCAAAGCACTGATGCATTTAAACTCAGTAATTACTATCCAAGGCAATGTACTACTTGTAACAATAAAGTGCGCATACTAATTCAACTGCTGCTATGATCTTCAGGTCTCACATCCTGCTCTAATGCAATTAGTCTACAAAGAACTAATTACCCTAATCGAGCAATCACAGTTTCACTGACATCCTACTTCCTCTAACAGCTATAAACACCATTGGGCTAAGATAGCACCTAATTAGTTTTCTGTATCACTGTTTACAATGCAGTTTGAATTGATTATGTTTACAACATTCCCTAAATACTTACTTTACTACCAGCAACCACATACTTACTGAAAACAACTTACACCATAGCAGTGTTAATACTTATGTGTTTTAGTCTGATGATAAAAAGGTCAAAAATCTTCTCTTCTTCCATTGTTACTAACTTTTGTGGTTTGCAGTCTTTGTAAAAGAACACTGTACAAATGAACAAGTCTTTTATCTCCATCTCAGGTGCCAAAGGCTTCCCAAACAACAACAGTGGTTTTCAATAGCTAAGAGTTGTTTTAATTTGTAGCAAGAGAGATTTTGGCTATGTATTAAAGGGGGTAGAGAACAAGTTGGTTTCAGTGCTCAGCCAGCTAGAGATTGTGGAATCCATATCACTTTAAGTTTTAAAAACAACCTCGACAAACTTCTACTAGAATGATGCTTACCACTGCTTCTAAGCAAGCGGACAGAAAAACTCCTTTCACGAACCTTTGCAATCCCTATTTGTGTGTGGTTTTCTGATCACACTCCCTATTCCACAGTCCTCAATGTGGTAAAAGAATACTAACTTATTTACAACTCACTAAACAAACCAACAGCTTACACTTTTGGACTCAGTGATTACTCCAGAGAGAGCACAATGAACAAGAAAAATACGAAAGAGAACGGATCCACTCTTTGGTTTGTCTGGAATTATTATTTAAATTCTGAAAATCTTCTTTATTTTAAGTGATCAAAAAAGAAATCACAGAAAAAAAATCTACAGGGTATTTAAAACAAGTTGATCTAATAAAACTGATTTTAGATGCACTACAATCCAACACCACTATTATTTATACTTGCCTGACTTTTGGCACCATCATTCGGTGTTGCACCATTAGCGTGTGGCAGATTGATGCCATCAAGGTAAAGACCTCTTCACTAGCTGAATCTCTCCAAACCATGTTCAGTAGAGTGTTTGTCTGCTGCTTTGTATCCAGTTTCTTCAGACACTCCTCAGTTATGTACTGAACTGATATTCTCCCATCACCCTACAAATATACCAAAGAAAAAATTGCTTTAAGTCTTTCTAATGTTCAAGTATCCCCATTTTTACAAAAATAATAATTCATAATTTTAATAGAACAAAGTTTTCTTGTACAATAATTAAAACATAAGCACATATGTATATCCCAGTATCAGTCCTAAGAGCCAACTTAAATCCCTAGGTAGACAACTGCTGGGTTGTGGTATTGATCTTTTCACTTAGGCCACTGGGAAAGACACCCTTTACAGTAAGCATGTTCTGCAACACTTGGATACATTAAAACAAGATCATTTACTGGCACAAAATACACGAATAATCATCTCTTCCCCACAGACGTCAGCATTGGACATAAAATCCAGAAATGAACGTGTACTATAAGTTCCTTTACAAACGGTATTTTCACATTCATAATCCATGGGTTAAGAAACAACAAAAAAAACCTCAGGGTGGCTAATACACATTTGGTAGTACCAGAAGGTTAAAGTTAGCATGGATTCATTTTACCAGTGGAAGTCTGAAATACAGTGAAAAGTTCTACTTATGCCACAATCCTATATTTTGTTATGGAAAGCAGGTGGTCCCCCTTTGAGGGCTTTCAAGGTAGTCAGATATTTAAATAGAGAGCTAATTCTACAGGGTAAAGACTGTACTTTAACTTATAATAATTCCATGAGGGAAAAAAAAAAGAAAATACTAAGCTGGAATATCAAATTGGTATGTTTCATGATATCTTGGCATCATCATGGACTTAAAGAACACAGAGAATAATACAGTCTCTGTAAAATACAAATTTCAAGCAGAGAAGTTTAAAGGGTTTTTTGTTAAACAAAAGCTGTCCTTCAGAAGACACACTACCTGTTTTTTAAGATTTCTTATTATAGTAATGGTTTTGTTTGTTGATTTTTTGTTCTGTTTTTAACATAAGCAACCAGTTCAATTTGCTTACATCAAGCAGCCATCTATTTTTAAGAAGTAAACATGCTCCCTTTTACGCGTTGCTAGAAAAATACTGGAGTTAATGGTAAGCCTACATTTGCTGCTGCTATAATACAAATTCATTCAAAGGAATTCTGTACTGCTTACTGGTGTCGTCGTCATTTTACTGATCTCTTCATCCTCATCTTCAGAATCACTGTTTGCATCTTGACAATTTGTACCAGCAGTAGACACAGGCAGCTGAGAGAGAAAAGTCTGGAGTACCCTCAAATACACAAGAAGTCCTTCCTCTGAAAGTGATCCTATAGCACATTAATTGGAAAAAAAAAAAAAAATCATTAGCCAGATCACACTGCAATATAAATATATTTTACTAGAAACACCTGACGAAAACACACTATGCCAAATCTTCCCAAATTAAGTGTATTTTTACTGAAAAGGGTAAGAACAGCGAATAAAACAGGTGTCTCAAATACCTGTATCCACAAACTGTCTTTTTTGCTTGGCAATGAACCACATTGTGGAAATACATAAACTCAAACACGAAAAAAACAATGAATTGGCCGTTTAGCTTTCTCACCCAAATACGTTTCTCCAACCGTTAACACAAAGTAAAAAAGCCATGGGGCTTGATCATTTCTTCTTGAAAATCCACTTTCTACTAACAATAGTGCATTCAGAAAGAGTTCATAAGGGAAAATGGTCTGCACATCAGCAAGCGCTGGAATGATGAAATGGAATATCTGATCTGTAAAAGGTGCTGCCAGAAACTCCTCTGTGAAGGCTGCAAAAATCTGCTGCCTGAAATGAAGAAAAAATGTCTTTAAAGAAAATATAGGCAAAATGTCCCAAAACAATATCCATGGAATAACAGATCAGTTTGCAAGTTTACACACATCCATCAAGAAGAGTGCAAAGATGCACTCCATTAATCCTCTCCTAATAAACCAAATTTATGAAATTTCTCAAAACTGAACTTCTTAAATTACAGCCTTTTCCTCACAATCTTACATTTTATCCTTTAAACTTTTCATGAACTCACAAAAAAAACTATTCTCAAGTTAATTTCATTGTTCAAAATCTTAAAATAAAAAATAAAAGTATTCTTTTTCCCCAAAAATACTACTTTAACACAGAACACACTCACATGTGATACAAGCAGTTTGACTTTTGTATCATCTTTCTACTTGGCCCTTTCTTCTTGTAAGGTGACTTAGTCCTTTCTCTTCATAAACCTCAGCTCCCGTCACAAAGTTCTTTAAAATATCTTCATCTGCCCTTAGCTGCATCTGTGCTCTCATCTAAGTCTTCCACACTTATGTGTTCCTACCTATTATGATAGCTGCTGCTCTGTTTATTGTAGCCTTCAGCATTTTATTGCCTTTTTCTTAAATACACCTGAAACTACATCATTTCATCTAAGTACAGCATTACCAAAAAATCATTACTATTGCAAATAAATCAACAAACTCCACTGAAAGACTTAGCTAGATGCTCAACAAACTGCGCACCTCTGACAACAAATACCTAATATCAACTTTATTTACCTTGCACCTTCTGGACAGGAGCTATATGTAAAGTGCAATGGCTTCAGAACATTCTCCAGGAGTATTTTTGCAATAGGGACTCGAGAAACATCAGAATACTCAATACTCGAGGGAAGCTTATTGTTAATTAACAAATAAAGCGACTTGTAGTAGCCTGAAAATAAGAAAGAATACTTTTTAAAATACAGTATTATTTTTCTTCTTTTCCTTATAAAACAATTTACATACTGAACATTTTTTACTTGAGAAAAACTTTACAATTCATTGCATGAAGCTTTACTTTGGAAGACATTTTACAATAGTCCAAGTCTCATCTACATACTTAACAGGATATATCAGCAACCTCTCTGGAAACATCACTTTATAAAATCATATATAGATAATTGCATTCAGAGGCTGATTTTCAAAGACCAATCACTCCGGCTGATGAAGCGAATAATTTGATTATTAAATAATGACTTATGAAAAAGCTGTTCTCTTGTCCTCTGAGTGACTCTAGTCATGGTTTTGACAGTTGTCCTTCCACCCTTTCAGAAATGATGGATTTTCCCCTCTACTCCAAAACGTGACCGCATTGTAGAAGTAAGAGTCCTGTTGGCAGAATGTCTCAATTCTAAAAACGTGTTGCCTTAGCAGGCTGAAGAACAGAAGTACTGTTCCCAAAACAGGGATCTCTCAGACAGTAATAAAACACATTACCACCCAAGTCATAAAGACAAGCGCAGAGGACGATCTATTTTTGTCTCACTGAAGTACAAATGGAATCACGTGATTTCATTCTTCTTAAACCAACTTCCTCCTGCTCAATGAACTTCTAAACCACCACGCAAGTCCCACTACTACAGAAACCACTGTAAATGCATAAATAGTGTCGCATCATTGAGAGGTCCAGCCTAAGATCCTTTGTCGGAGACTACCTAACTTCACATACAATGCAAAAAGTGGAAGTCACCATGAAAGAATAACTTACCAATGCCGACGAGATGCACATGGAAGAAAAAATAAAATGGACAAACATACACTAATAAAAGCTGGTTACGGATTTTTTGCAACTTAACCAACATAAATGATCAGGAGATGGAACATTTCTAGTTGCACAAAACTGCTTCTTTTTGTTTGGTTAGAAGTGATCAGAAAGATGAATTTTTTTACTAAAATTTAGGATATAACATCTTGAAAAACTTTCACATATCAGTTGTGAGGACTAAATTTTATACTAAAAGAATAAATATAAGCGTATTTTGGACTATATTATATAGTAAGCAATGAGACAAACACTAATACTTTATAGTTTAGTTATGCCTAGAAAATAAAATAGATGTGCTACAAAAACAGTAATTTTTTTATCATAGTAACTTCAACCTGTAGTAGTTAAAACTTTAATAACAGGGTAAGATAGCCTAGTCCACTGAATGTATTTCAAAACCTACAAACAGAATTATTCCAACAATTAACTAACAAATTGGAAGGTGCTCTTTTTATGTTTTATACCAATGAAGCTGGATGAGAGATGTTTATTTAATAATGTTTTTTTCTTTTCTTTCCATCCACAAGTCTTGCAAACTCAAGCTGTGGTATCAGAAAGCCAAATTAATTTTTTTTTTGCACATTCCCAGAGTAATAAAGTTTATTTGAGACAAAACATAATTTTGGTGATAACTACACAATTCATTAACTTTCAGTATGTTTGCACAGGTGTAAGTGATTGCAGTTTAGCAAATAGTTTTGCTGACGATGGTACAAGGGACATAAAAGCTAGGTCACCATCTCTTTGCTAAGGTATCTCTAGTGTTAGCAGGATGAAAAGGTAGCACCAATTTAGGATAATAATGAACATTAGCAGTTACAGAGAACAGTACTGCAAAACAATGCCAAATTTTCACACAACTGAAGCTTGGATATGGCACAGTGCATGTGTATACATGCATATGTACATAAACAGCTACTGGAATAAAATTTTTGTTAGGTAATATCGATCTGTTCTCAAAATCTGTGGTAAAAGTCTATATAGGTAACTTGGTAGAATATGCAACTTATAAACAGAATTTCCAAAGAAATCAAACAGTAATTTCTCAAGAAGTGATCTCATTACAAGCAAAATGTCCATCTAATGTATGGACTATGTTAGTGTATGCAACACTTAATCCATCGTGTCTGTGGTAAATGCAAAAAGTGATTAAGCAACATCATCTTCAGGTATTATACATTCTGTTCAATTTTTTAGTATTTCCTAGAACGTCTAGTTCCTAGTTACTCACCTTTTTGAATCATGTAGTGCAAAATTTGTTCAATTAATGATGTCACATAGCTGACATCTTGTAAAACAGGCAAATACGTATTCTCAGATGAAAATACCTCAAGCATTCTCATAGGAAGTGCAACATTCAGACTGTCATCATTGCAATTCTGCAATAGCCTATAATTGAAATGAAATAAAAATTATTTAGCAAGATACTTCTTCCACCACAGGCATACAAACACCGATTTAAAAATAAAACTATAAAAAAACTTCACATTCACCTTAAAATAACTTTCTACTCAGTTTCCAAGTGTTCTCAGTAGTTTAGCTTTATCTTGATGTTGGCACCTTTATAATAATAATTCCTAACTTTAGGGTTTTTATGACTGTGGCACTCTCTCTTTAAATCCAACTAAATTCTTGCTTTCAATGACTTGAAAGTTTGGAGGTCTACTGCACAAACTGGAACAGAAGCAAACAATAATACATGTTTTTCCAGCATGTATTGCTACCCATATTAAAAATGAAGTAATGAAAGCCCCAGAGCAATATGGGCTGGGAACAACCGCTGGAGAACATCATATGTATAACTAAAGCAGTATGTCCTTGATTACAGAGTGAAATATTAAAAACACAACCATCCTCATCCTTTTAGCAAACTACCAGTAACCACAGAAATGATGAAGATTAAGAGTCTATTTAGAATTAAAAGGATTTGTTAGCATGAGCTGGATATAGGCATGGCTGCCCTAACAATGTGCTTTCTCCCCCAGCCATTCAGAAAGACAGGAATTATTTTGACACCATAGCTAAGACATTTCACTAAACTGTAAAAAAGATATTCTGACAACAAGACCTTATTTGCAGATGTAGCTGCAATCAAACTACCATTTTTTTGCTATGATATTACACAGGCACCTTTCTTTCCGTAGCATCAAAAGCTACAGCTCTCACTAATCTAAACTTCTCCCAGGGAAACTTTTTCTGGCTACCTCTCCCACTGCTCGCTTTCTGGGCTTTGCAGAAAATTAAAGTAGTTCAGAAAGCAAGCACAGGCCCTCATCATCGTGCTGGCAAGGAGAAGACAAGAAGAGCTTCTTCCTCCATTCACCTATATGTACAGGCAGGAAAAGCTCTTCCACTCTGTTTTCCCACACCACCCAATCACGAAGGTAGAGTGGGAATACTCACAGAGCCGCATTAACAAAACCACAATTTCAACTGTAGTGAAAATGTACAATTCAATCCAGCGACACCACATCTGTGTTTCACCGTATGTGGACTCTGAAGCCCACCACTCAAGTCTCCTTTAGTATCTGGTGTCACTGTTTATTACGCATACAGTATACACAATTACAAGAACACAAGATTCAGTGACTTGAAAAAAACAATTTTATAAAAAAGCCTCAACATTAAGAGGAAAAACAACTTTTTTTAAGCTCTGGAGAGTATAACTAGTTCCCATCATAGATAAGAGCAAACATATTGTTGTCTAAAACTAGGCTTTAACTGCCAGCTACTCAAGTCACCTTAATAGATTTACCTTCCTGTGATCCTCCCACTACAAATAATAAATGTACCACTGAAGCCAGTAATGTACCTGCTTAATATGCCTTAAATTAAAAATAAAATGTAAGGAAAGGCATCTTAAATAACATTAGTTTTAAAACAAAACGTATCCAAAGCATATCCTTGGAATATCAGTCTAACTCACATAGTATCTCCTCAACACTATCAGTTCCCAAGAAAACCTGGCTTCCACAAATATTGCTAATGATACCACTGTAGGAAAAGAGTTAAGAACATACTTAAGCGTATCCCGAGGCAGTGTATGCCTTAAGCACATGTTGAATTTTAAAGTCAACAGAGCCTAAGAACATTCCACTGTTCTTACACAGGACCAAGTATCCTAAATACGCATATATTTAACATAAACAAGTGCCTAATGTAATTTCTGAATGCTTTTTAGACAGTAGCACATAGAAAAAAGCATTTACCTGCAACACAGCCCCAACAGTCTTTTTATTTGGAACAGGCAAGTAAGTCTGTCTGGACCATCCAATTGCTTAACAAACTGAGAACTCTGTTTAATTAAATTCTGACACATCCATACCTGGGAAAAGATATGCACAAGTATACTGTTTATATTATAACCACAAGTTATATTATTTATTAATAAGCAGTTATATTTCAATCCTGTTTCAGATACCTTTGGAGGACTTCAAAACACAAAGACAATCACGTTCAGCTAAGGAAAAAAAATTGTTACACAACATAAACTAAACAACTGCTAGTACTAAACTTTCAAAGTTAAGACTGAATTCCACTTACAAATACCTTTACTCTTGCAACAAATTTATGTGTTAATTTTTTGTCTTTAAATAGTCATAATTCTTTAATGTCCATTATTATTACCCGCTACGAATCATACTTACTCATGCATTTGGGAAGTCTGCAGTGACTTTGCAATTGATATGGCAACAGTATTGACCACTGAGGTGAAAAAACAACCCAAACACCTAAGGGATGACCAGAGGGCTAAGTGGAAAATACTGTCTAAAAATTAAATTCTAACAGCAGTATATTCTTTTTAATAAATTACTGTGAATAATGCACAGAGGATTTTTCAAGACTCCTTTTCACAGACTGTGTGTGCAGTGTGCACATGTGAACACATAAAATCCAATTTTAAGTTATGCTGTCTAAATGAAAACCAGCAGAGTACAGGCCAGCAAAAGCCAGAATTCTTAAATGAATATGCTAAAGTGGTCAAAGCCCTTTTTGCATCCCTTCAAAAACTTTCAAGTGAAATAATATATAACAAGAGCACGAAATAAAAGTACTACAGACCAAAGTACGTAACAGTACTCACCAAGCGCTTAGAATCCTCATTCTGTCTATAAAAAAAGAGTAACTGACGAACTAAAAGAGTCAAATTAGCTCCATTAGCAGTGGAAAAGGTTCCTCCAGATTGGGCCAAATTAGCACATCGATCAAATTCACTTCTTTGGATAGAGTACTTAAAAACAAGATATACATCAATAATGGTTATGATTTAAAATAGAGATGTAAAATTTTAAAAAATTCATTTCAGCTTCCCAAAGTGGTTGCAAAGTAGTAAAATAAATAAAACACATACTTGTTAAGAGATCATAACATACACACAATACCATAAAAGCCGTAACTGCTTTCTGTCATTCAAAAATTTGTTGCTTTTCAAGTCAAGAATATCACATCAAACATTTTAATCTAGTCTACTCAATAAATATTAGCTCATTTAAACAGATACAACACTTTCTCAGAATAACCTACCCAACAGCAGCTTAGAAGCAACATCTTTTTGTCTCAAACTACCACCTTAGCCATATTGGAAAAAAAAAGCTCCACTGTGACAGCTGCTAATACATAACTGTTTTCATTTGTTTTGTCAGCTCAAAAAATATTGCATGCTCCCATTGAAGCCTACCGTCACATACATACTTTGCAGAATAAATGTTCATTTACTAAAATACCGAGGTTCAAATGACAATGTCAAGAGGGAAAAAAACTACTTTGTGGGCAAACATAATACTCAAAAAGGTGAATATTTTCAGTGGAATTATTTATTATTAGGAAGTCTAATTTTCAGCAGAACTGTTTTACACCTTTGTAAATAAACACATAAGTACTTACTTGATGTTTTCTGTCTCTGTACCCTCTCACAAATGACTGGATTATTATTGCATTTTTCAGCCTCCGCCTTTCTTCCTGTAAAACAAAGCAAGAAAATTGAAATCAACATTGTGGAACCAACTAACTTTATCAAATATATTTGTATCTCAAAGGAATTTTTTTCATCAAAATTAAGCACTAATCATTAGTAAAATGAAGCGTTTGAAGGTTTGCATCCAACACACATAAATCAGGGAGAAAGCTTTTTATGTTTTTAAGTGTAAATTCACCCATATTGCAAAAGAATATTTAATACTCAGTATGTATGTAATACTACAGAAACCAAAATAAACACATTTGTATTTTATTAGACAAAGTCTTAATACTAAAATGTTGATGAGTTCAAGCTCAATGACACCATTCCTCTTTCTGCAGAGATCAGTTAACACTGAAGATCCACTTATTTGTTTCCATTCAAATAGTGTATCAGTATTATGAGGGTGGTGCAGTTTAGATGTGGGGAAAACACAAACTGAAAAAAAAATAAAAATCAGTTATTTGGAGACAATACTGCTGTCAAAAGGAAAATAAGGCTTAATGCTTTAAGCCCAAAAGCACAATATGGACATTAATAAAAATTCTTGCTCTCTTCTTCAAATGAGACATATAAAGTGAGTTGTTTTATTCTGCCTTCTTCAGTACCTAGAAAGAGTAGTTAAAATCATCACTTTACAATACCTAACTTTCTGAGGAACTGAAAGCCAGACTGCTTAAGGCAGAATGGAAAGAGCACTCAGTAGGTCCCCTGACAACACCTCCAGCATTGCCTCAAATATCTAAGGCAAGTGGCTACTGTAACTAGGTTTCTAATAACATCCACATAGTTTCTTAGGGGAAGAAAAAGGGAAGTAAATAAAATAGCTGCTCACAAATACAGAGCTACAAAGCAGTGGCTGAGGAAGGGAAGTACAAAGATCAAGAGAAAAAGTCAGAGAAGCCTGATTTGAGAAGAGAAATTTTAACCTAATCAATCCTTGAACTATAATGAGCCCATAATTATGAGGACCACCAAGCAAAACCAAACACCAAAATGTTTTGACAAATTTAATTAAAACACATTTGGAAAAGTTCACAAAAACTTCCGACTTGCAAAAACTTGATTTCTGATTTGTTGTCCCATAAAGACACATCCAACTTAAGAACTTAACCTGAACTGACCAGAGAAACACCAGATGAAATTGCCATACAATGCCTACTTTATTCTTCTTCGAAACCCTGGTTCCTAAAGCAATTTGTCTGAATAAGCATATACTTGAAAGACTCTAATTATCTCTAGAGCATGGACCAAAATCAAAATTTTGACAGGTCAAAAGATTTTTTTCTCTCCACAGTATCTAACAGTAAAAGTGCAAAGTATGGGGGCAAGCAGATGAGTTTCAATTACAGAGAGGCACTGTCTCTTCATAATCATAATGTAATGCTCAACTAAAAAGTAGATATGTTCTCCTTTTCTCTAGGTACAGGTTTTATCCTAGAATACATAATTGTCAATTAGCGACCCGTAATTGCCAAGGTTTTAAGTCTGAGGTCACTGCTAAGATTCTGCTACAGGCATTTGTTTAAAAGCCATAACTGATTTTGTTCTCAGAGGAGTCATTCATTTTGTAAGAAGCCAATATATGCCACAGAAAATCACTGAGCATATATGTGTACATATACAGATAGGAAGGAGCATATGACTCTGCATCAGCTTTGCAGCTGACAGAAGTAAGCAACTGAATGGGTTACTTCAATATATGGCAAAAAGTTTATGAAGTTTTTTCACGTATGTCGGTAAGGACTCACTGATCACAAATTTGATTCATAACAGAGCATTCTGAACTAACTGTCAAAATGCTAGTAACTTCATCCTTAAACTTGGTCCGTAACTACACACCCAGGTTGTAAAGAAAAAAAAAGCACTAACTGTCCTCAGAAACAGAGGAGCCAGTGCAGAACTTGCATTTTAATCCAGCAAAGGTCAAACACTTATTTAAGGGCCCAACAGCTCTGTTTTCTTGATTAGCATGAAACCTACATAGTTATACTATTAAATCATTTCTAAAACCAAATTTTTTTCAACTCATATCAGAAGGGGGAAAAAAAATACAAAAAATGAAGATATTCACTTTAATTCCATACTAGTAATTTTTTTTCATATTGCCACATATATTCATGTTTTAAACTGGTGTTTTTTCCTTTCAGTGCTATTCCTCCTTAGCTCTATTCCAGACTGAGTTATCCACGGCAGTAAGCTTCAATCGCAAACAAGTATTAAGGTTTCCTAAGGCCTCATATATTAGCTTCTCCTTGCTCCTGAATTATCAGGTGATTTTAAAGCACTCTAGCATGTATTCAAGTATCACTATTCTGATTTTACCTTCACAGTACTGAGGGACACACTGAGGAAACAAATTACTGAAGGTCACCTAAGAAACCATAGCAGAATCAGGAACAGAAGACAGTTTGCTGAGACCAATACATAGTAATAGATTATGGGTAAGGCAAAAAAAAAAAAAAAATCAAAAACAAAAAAAAAGGCAATTTACTAGCCAAACACCAACTATCTTTTCTCAACAAATACTAGATCCAACGAGCACTGAAATGTAAGGAAAAAAATGCCTTTGCACCCAGTGCATGCTTAACTACCTTCTTTTGAGATGAAACTCACTCCAGAAAGCATCTTAAAAGCAAACAGTTTGTCAATTCTAATATACTGGAAGACTATATAGAACTTGCAAACTAAACCAAAACACTCCTGAACTAGGTGCAAGTGCAGCAGAAGTACTTTGGACTGTAAACGTTACTACATCAAAGAAAAATCCAGTGGGCATGCAAACGCCTACAGTCTACTTTACCTCTCGTTTTCTCCTTTCTTCCTGAGTTCGATGCAGGAGAGAAGCCTTTTCTTCCTGTAAGACACAAATAAAGATACTATTGCATTTCCACTCTAAATCATTCAAATGTGTTGATGATATTTAATCTAAGCTTCACTTTGGGGATTGTTCATAATATGCAATACTGGAGAAAAGTAAGTGGTCATAATTTTACGCACTGACAAATACCTATAATGCAGCCCTCTCAAAAGCTTAGTAACAGAAGGAAGCTACGTAAAAAGAAACAGGATAGGCAAACAGCAGCAAATTTATTGATCCCTGCTCAGCATCCCAATCATCTCAGCAAACATCATCCATTTACAAATGGGGAAGATGAAACATAACAGGGACCCAATTCTGCCAGGTAGTACCACATGTTTATCGAGTGTTATCCTTGCTTGGAGCATACGCAAGTCATTGGCCCAGGTGTGTACAGCAAGTTGGGGCAAATTCAAGCTAATCACATACTGTTCCAAAGCCTCATGCTTTTGTCTAACTTGCAAAAAAGCATTAAGCTTTTATATTTACTTATCCTTTTCCTCAAAGCTTGTCCAGAAAAGATGTAAAAACAAACTCATACAACATGTTAGGAATTTTTTCTTTTAAAATTTTGAACTCTTCACCCAAATTAAGGCTACAAACTGAAACTTTCAGGACAGCCATCTCTCGAATATAGAAAAAGAAAAGAAAACTAAAGTATTCAGGAGGCTTCTAAAGACCAATACTATTACAATAAAAAATCCTGTGCATGAGCTTTTAAACCACAATATTACATCAGTACCCATAGATTACAAAATATAAGCAAAGCTGTATTTGTAAGAATCTCTTAATGGATGGTTCTGCGCAGATTTCAAGGAAATATACCAAATAATTCCTTTTTGATGCAGAGTGTTCAGCTCCCACTGCAGACAATAAGAGTTGAAAGTACCCTGGCACTTTCCCAAATCCAATCTAAAACAGACAATAGATTTAAGGGAACTTTTTTTTTCCCCTCTATGACACATATAACTACTTTCTTTGTCTCCCTATGCCCTCATTAGTCTAGAGAAGTTAAGAAATAAAACACACTCAAGCTGAAAGCCTACTATATCTGAATACATAAAAATTAATCTGAAATTGCCAAACTAATGTTTATAAAATATTTAACAACATCTAAAACAGCTGTGCTGGAATATTTTCAATGTCTATATACCGATACAAAAACTGAGGGCAAAACTCTTCTTTGTTTCTTTTTTGATTACACAGAAGCAAGGTCGTGATTCTCCTAGTTTTATTAGGATAGAAAATAGTTCAATGCAGACCACCAAGACAGAATGAAAAAAGAAACACATAAATGCAAAAAATGAATTTAAAACTGGGTTTGTATTTCAGATCATTTAGTAGAGAAAGCATAAAGAAAAAAAAAATCCCACAAGAAGGTTAACCGTCTTTTCCTCTAAAGACAGTATTTATGGCCAAAGACACCACTAACTACAGCCATTGCCCTCTAAAGACAGGGTTTTGTCCATGTGTTAAACACAGTATAAACAAATTATAACTAAATCCATACATAAGACAATATATCTCCCCTCAAGCAGTAGTAAAGGCTTTAGGTCTTCTTGGTAACATGAGGCGAGAGATTCAGACCTCACACCCACAAAAAAGAATAAGGTACTAAACTAAGAAATAACCAACAGATGGCTTAAACTTTCAGGACTTTTTTTAATAGATTACTTCTTTTTCACCAGCTGATACCCAATGCATTACAGAAGTTAATGAAATGTTCATATTTAGAAGTGATCAGAGTGACATCTCTTCAATGTGCTTAGAGAGTTTCATTCTGCAAGCAGCACCATGTAGAGAACATTTCTGCTTAGAAGCAATGTTGCTGAATTTGTCCTTGCACTTCAGAGTGAATTGAAAGAAAAAGCAAAAGAACACACAGAATAGGGAAGGGAAGACGAATTGCTAAGTCTGAGTGGAAAAGAGAATGATACAAAAAGAAAAAAAATACTAACACAGTAAATGCAAGGGATTAGTAGATAAACGAAAATAAGTTGCCAGAGGGCTTATCAGAAACGAATAGTTTTGGGAAAGAGATGCAAATAACTATGAAATAATCTTCTTTGCCTACAAAAGGCATTCTAAGAAAATTATTTCTTAAAGACAGCTAACTACACAGTCATCTCTGGAATCCTCCCTCCCTTGTCTCTTAATAATCAGTACAGGGAAGAAGACCTGAACTCAGCAGCTGTTGCTCTGTGGCTGGTTGTGAATGACAACGGTGACACGATAAGTGATGTACATTTGACAACTCCCATCTATAAGGTCACGTGACCGCTGACAGCTACAGCTGCTCCACCACCGCCTCCTGCCTACCTACAGCCAGAGCTACTCACAGTATGAGATAGTCTGACAGGAACTTCCAGAGATCACACCCAGCTCATTCCTACTCCCCATCTTCCTCGCCTCGCTCTTGTGATGATCATGCTGTCTTCTTTCTTCACCTGCTAGAGGCAGATATCAAGTACCAGGTTACCTTTCAAGGTGGGCAGTCAGACATTCTAGGAGGAATGAAGCATCAGCTTCAGCTTGTCTTGATTCCTTGAACCCTAACTCAAAAGGAGCAAAAAGCCATTAATTGAATCAAATTCCTGACATTTTCTGTGATGCAGTCTTCTTTCTTTAGGAGCTTGACATCCAAAGTGCAGAACAGGGAATACACTGGCTGTGTTTTTCATGCAACATTTAGCGTATTACCAGCAGTCCCTTTCCTGTCTGCTCCTTCCTCCAACAGAAGATACTGGGAAAGACAACCAACCTCAGTGTCTAGCACACAAGCTATGGGACCATGAAAAGCCTGATTTGAGAAGTTTTCTTCACCAAATATGTGAGGCATGACACAAGGAAACAAGAAAGCAAAGAAACAGTATGTGACAGCAAAACACAATGTGACATGGATGATGACTCAAAGAGTAAGAAGGGGAAAGAGGTGAAAACAAGCAAGCAGATGGAGTAAAGCATACAAGGAGGAAAGCAGGAAAGTTTGTGACTACCAAAGAAATGTTAAGCAATATTTGAAATGTTAATTCATACATCAGGATAAAACTGCTATGCACCATATTATTCATCACAGCAAAGTTCAGAGTCACTGCTGTAACAGACCAGTTGACAAGAACAGCCACATCTGGCAGTATAACAATGCCAATGTCTGTGCTTCAAAAATTCCAATCAAATACATAATTTAAAAAAAAAAGAATTAAAACTGCTTTCTTGTCCTCATTTTGCTGAAATACACCATTTTGCTGCAAAAGTATGCTTACACAACTCCTAGCCTTTATATATCCAAGACAAAGACTGAACAACACAAACAAATATACAAATTATGATTCTTTTTGTCCTACATTTTGACACCCTGCATTGAGAGTACTAATAAACTTTCAGCCTTTGGCCCAAAATTCAGGTTCAGAAAAAAAAAAATGTCTACATAATCAAATTTTGTCAAACACTATTAGTATTTGTTGACTTCTTTAAAATCCGAAATTGAAGACTCCTGGACAGTCATGTTAAACTAGTCATCTTAGCTCCATGCAACTAAATTTAAAACCTAAATATGCTAGATGCAAAGGCGAAACTGAGTAATTATTTTCAGGCACTGTCTAAAGAGTAAGCACATTTTGAAAAAAATAAGAAATATACATTCACACAAACATTTAAAGATTAATAATAAGTGTTTGAGATTTATTTGTAAACCACAGCAGGTTATTTTCTTTCTTCAGTTGGAATACTATTCTATTTAACATTACAATACATTATGCAAAGTACAAGGCACAACTTTAGGGAAATTTTAATGGAAAAACAAATAAGCACTTGACCTTTCAACTTTTGGGGACAATTATAAAATCTTGGATGGTTTTCACCTACAAAACCCAGGAACTTGCACATTTTTTCCTTTCTTCAAAATAAGGAACATGACTTTTCAGCTGAATTTAGTTTGAAACACACAAACATCAACTCCCAAAGCAAATGAAGTGACCTCAGCAATTTATAAAATAAAATTCCTTCATAAGTCTAATAAATATGAGTAAGATTTTGTAGCATCTATTTGTAGAGAACAAATGTAGACACTGGTAGACATCCCCCTCCCAAGTGGTTCTCAGCAATGTTTCTAGTTCCCAACATTATTTTAGACAAGATAAACTCCCCTTCAATTGGCTTTTCTGAATATTAAAAGAAATTAGTGTTTTAAAAGACTCAATGTCTTGAACTGAACCTCAGCAATCTAAATCCCATTGGACACACAGCCCAGCCACCCTGAGTAAAACATGTTCAGCAGCTCGAAAAATTCTGCTTTAAAACAGTTTGTGACTCTTCATATTTCTGATTATTTACATCATGGTTAAGTTTATATGTGGAGAAAACCATCTTCCAGATGAAGGTATTTTAAAGTGCTTAAAATATTCCTAGGAAGTGGCATTTGGCAAGGGAAAGCCTGGCCTCGCTGAAATCAACGTGACAGTGCTTGTAAAAAAAAAAAATCTCCATATGTTAGCTCAAGTTTTACCTTAGGATGTAGAATATTTGGAACCACCTTTATCATAGTAGCTATAAAGCCACACACAGTGGAACCAGGACTTGACTGGAGGCTCTAGAGGCCAAATGAAATACAAACAAGTTGCTTTTAAATTTACTCTCTGTTTGTCTGTATTATGATTTTTAAGATGTACATTGTACACATCACTGTAGTTGAGTGACTTCTCATTTTCTCAGAAACAAGCAGGAAAAAAATACCTACAAAAGCAAAAATTTCCATTTTGAATGAGTAAAAAAGCACATAACTGAAATTAATAGTGTAATCACTGCTCTCAGCTAACTACAACTCCATCACTTGTAGCTTCCTTTCAAATTAGAATTTTAAATGTCACCAAGAGCGAAAAAATCCACAGGAACCTAGTACGCACTAATTATATAGCTACCTACTGACAGACAGTCATTATTTTACAACATGATAGTCTCACTATATTTCCACACCACAGATCTGAAACTCAAAGAGTATTTCAAGACTTAGGCTTTAACATTTCAATGTTCTGGACAAAACACAGTTCTGACTCAGAATGAGGCATGTACTTGCATAAGGTTCTATGGCATGTGCCTTATGGGACAAAGGTCTTATGGAGCAAAGCAGTGCAATTCTTTCCCACCATTCAAAAATGAATTGTAAATTTGTAATTGTAATCTAGAATTCCTGTACTATAAATCCCTAACAACATTTAATTTCCACTGTGACCTGGTGTAGGTTCAAATATATAATAAAACAGGAATTCTTCCTTCTTGAAATTATTAACAACTTTATTCAATCAATCACTAAGAGAGAAATAAAACTATTTTTTAAATCTGTGCCATCATTGCTTAAGTCTTATGTACATGTATCATCCTAAGTAAGCCCAGCCTGTGCAGATCTCTCCATACACTGGCAATCTTACAGCCTACTGTTTTTAAATCATTAATTTTTATTCCACGAGAAGTTACTTCATACATAGAACACAGACAACAAAGACCAAACAAGGCACTTCTGGAGTTCTACCTCTGAACTTCAGCTGAGAGCTGGGGGAAAAATATACAGGAATCTAACCCTTAATATTATGCTATTAATTTGAGAAAGTGTATCAGTAACTACTGAAATAAAATATAAACACACTTTGTAAATTGAATATTATTACTAAAAATGTCCATATTAAAATAGAGAGACTTTTTAAAATACAGATGGAGTCATCACTATTGGCTCATTAGTAATTTTCCATGTCTTCCAAAAACTAAACTGAAAACCAAAAAGCAACTCAGTGAAGTCAGTTTCACTTTCACTACAGTGCTAACTCATCTGTATTACAAATTTCTGAAAGGGAATATTCTTTTTAAACTATCTCATATTGTATTATAATTTTAAAATACTCTATTTTCAATAGTCTTGGGATTTACAAAAGCATGGTTTAGATATCTCATGTGATATTGTAAATTTTACCTAATATTATTATTTTAATTATTTTTCCTGTTAAAGGCTTATGAGATGTCGTTAATATATTTTATAACCTAGATGAATAACGTGGAGCTACAGAGCACCTTGTACAGCTCAGTACAGATACGGTGATCCCCCTGCACGGACATACTAACAGACTGGTACCTTGTATTTTTATTAACACTCATAAAATTAATAAAGGAACAGTGGGGTTGACTTTACCAATCACGCTAACATAGTTAAACAGATTCTGCACTATGCCACCAAGAGTCCAATTTCATGATAAAATTAGTGAAACTTGCCAGCTGCCACCAAAAGGCACGGTAACATTCCACCCTGAAGAAATATGTTCACAATATAGGGCACAAAGGACCAGGTGGGAACCACCCAGGTGAAGGACCATCTGTTTCAGTCCACTGCACTGTTAGGTTGGGCTAGCTCAATTTGAACTGCACCCCAAACCAACTCTTCAGGTGCACTTCTTTTTTCCTGCCTGACACACCACAGAAATTCTGCAGTCACAGCCTTTTAGGCAACAAATACTCTCCTATACAAAAAGTCCATGAGTAATTCAAGATGTTCCTATGCTGAACTCCAATAACAGTACTCATTTTCAGAGATCATTTTAGTTCAGAAGTAAAAAAATATGTTTTGCCAGATATAATTAAAATTACATCTGAAAACACCTTTTGAAGAACCTCATAAAGCAGGGAATACTGTTTTAAAGGTGACAACAAGCACCCTCAAAAATTTAAAAAAATATTTATCACGTTGTAAATAAAAGAGTATCTATACTTTCAAACAAATACACAACTAATGCAAATAGTCCAAATGAATCAGCAGATTTTTTTAAAGTAGATATGGAAGGAAGAGACCAAACACTGACAAAACAATCGATATTTTTATACTTACGTACAAGGCAATAGTAAAATGTTACGATAATACTCTGAAAGGATTGGTCACAGCGATAGCCATTTCAAGAACACTAATTTTGCAACCTAGGATTTTGACAGAAAAAAAAGACTTAAAGACTACTTCTTTAGCGAAAGGTTTGGTCAGATTGAAGTGCCTCTCTACAACATTCATGACTCAGACCATCACACCACACGTGAACGTAAGATGCAAACAGTGTAAAAACAAACCTGAAGTGCTCTGCTTTTATAATTCAAAAATGCCATAAAAGTTAGCGGTGAGAAAGCACACTAGATTCAGTACTTTCTAACCACCATAATGCCACAAGTCCTCAGCCACATTTTTGTCATCGTGCCTGCACTGGCAAGACCCCTCACGAGGCTTAAGGAAACACTGGAGACATACATGGCAATGTCAGACACGGTATCAACACGTGTGACCTGTGAACAACACGGTTACTGTTGGCAGCTGGAGTTATATCAGCAAAACACTCTTTCTAATAGTCAGGCTTGCTGACAGTTTATTTTGGTGTAGCCATATGCACATGAGGAAGACTCTGCTAGCATCTTTAGCGCTATCTCCGCAAACCAGAGTCCCAGCTTTCATACTGGGAGGGTGTTGTTAATGTAGCTATACAGAAGCAACAATGTTTCGGAAACCGCCCCAAATTGAGTAGAGTTATTCTTAGCATTAAGCAGCCTGCAGACAGATTCTACCAATATTTGAGTTGTGTTTTATTCTGCCAAAGAAATCAAAACAGGTAGTACTAAGCATCCACCTAACTAAGAGAGCGCTGCAGAGGTGCAGGGTTGGAACTATACAATGTATCTTTCTAAAGTCAAAGAAAAACTTTTTTTCCTATGTGCATAAAAAGCTGAAAGGAAATCTTTTACAATTCAGCCTTCTGTAAACCTGAAGCCTATAGGTATGAGAAACATGACCATAAGGAGTCTGTAACATGAGATAATGAGAACCTCATGGAACCCACGTAAATGTTTGCCACATCAATCTCTGCTGTAGTACGTTTACAGAAAAGTTCAGGTAAAACACATTTTTCAAAGTAATTCTTAGTATTGCTTACATAAATTCCTTCATTAGTACTGTATAGTTTCTGAAAATAAGCAGCTATTTCAAGGGCATTCTATGATGTCCATAATGTCCAAACCTGTGACTGATCTGCATTGATGCAGCACAAGCACTTCAGTACTTCAACGTAAAATCATGAAATCTATGATTCAGTATCAATCTGATCACGAACAACCTCTGTATTGGACAGAGTGAAGGTTATGCATCAATTCCAGTTTCCACTTCCTTTACCTTTTCATATCTGCCCTTGGAAATTTATACCTGTATAACATTAATAAATTTGTCCCATATAACTAAAATAGATGGAATTCTGATGAATTAAGAAATGAGTAGGTATAAAAGAAGGTATTATGACAGTTGTTTACTTCTGTAAAAGGAAACATGTTCTGCAAGTAACACTATGAGCAAGCCAGTGCCAAAAGTTGCAAAGTACCTAAAATGTACATCCTGGAACCAGGGCATGTTCTGTCAATTCCTACTTCAACTGGGGAATATTTACTGTATTTTTGACTGGTGCAATGCCATTGTTTGCAGTCTAATGAACAGAGATGTCTTAAGGTAAACAGAAGATTCAGATGAAAAGCTGCACAATCTAATGCAGTTCTGTTATACGTTCTATTTAATAAATTTTGTAAGGGAATACACCAAAAACACAAACTTCACTGGAATTTTAACATCATACAGCATAGTATTTTAGCTCAATTTTCTAACTGTACTGGCAAGCCTTAAAAGTTTCAGAGAATAAAACCTGCTTGCAGTGCACAGTAACTAAAGACCTATTTTTGCTCCCATTAAGATTAAAAAATAAAAATGAAAATACTCGTTAGCTTCCCACACAATCACATCCAATGATAACATGAGGAATCAGTATTTTAGCTATGAATTAAAGTGACCCTTACAAACCAGGCCACTTCTAAAAACCGCTTTGCCCTTCCTCTTGTCGGTAGTTCTATGCCCTTCAGTGCTTGACTAACATTTGACTACACTGTCCAATCAGCAAGATCTAAACAAACCATTTCGCCTCTTTTCCGTCAATAAATACAAGGAGATTCGATAGTCTGACACAGCAGACAGTTAACTGCTACTCTGCCTGCACACGAGAAATTGACCGAACGTAAACCTGACAGAGAAAAGCTAAAGCTGTGACCCGGCAACCCTGACTCACGTGGATGAAGCCTCCCCCCCAGTTCGCACTGATCGCCACTTGTGTAAGGCTGTCCCCCCCAGTGAGGCGGGCCCACGCAAGGCTGTCCCCTTCGGCGAGCAATGACAAGAGGTCTCCGAGTCCTTCCCTCCTTCACCCCGGGAGCCCTGGAGACGAACAGCTCGGGAGGTGCTACCAGCCACAACAAACCGGATTGCTCGCAGGGGGGATGAACTGAAGAGACATTTCCTCGCTTCCCACAATTCTTCCTACACTACGAGCCTGGGAGGGGGTGTGTGGCCGGATTTGGAATAAAAAAAAAAAAGAAAGAAAGAAAAAAAAACCCACAACACAGAGCCAAGGAGATCACAGATAAACACATCATCAAAAGGGGAGGATTTTTTCCCCTCTATTAAACCTTAGTCATAGCTGCTCCCATTTTCGAAGGCCCAGCGTTAAAAATAACGATACAAGGAGGCAAGGCAGGCGGGGGACGAGAAACCGACACAGACACAAGCGCAGAGACAGACAGGCGCCGTTTCTTACCTTCCTACTCGCTCCTCCGAGAGACACCTTGGGCCTTGTTTTGAAATCCCCTTCAAAGCTAAACATGTTTACAGCTTATCCCATCTAGAGCGCCGTCCGGCCCCCCCCGAGCTGACCCCGCAAAGGGGGCGCCGGCCGGTCGGCAGGGGCGAGCGGAGGGGCCGCCGCCGGCCCCGGGGAAGCACAAACCTCCCGGGCTGGCACCCTGCGGCCCGCCGGCCGCCGGCGAGCCCCGCGCCGCCCCCACCGCCCGCCCCCGCGGGGCTGCTCCCCTCACGGCGGCCCGGCTTCTCCCTCCCCCGCCGCCGCCTTCCCCGCCCCGCGGCCTTCACTTCCCCGGTCGCCCTCTTTCTGACCGGCGGCCGACGGCTGAGTGTAGTGGAAGGGAGGAGGAGAAGGGAGGGAGCGGAGGAGGGGGCTGGCGGGGCTGCTTCACTTGCACTGGGGGAGCAGCCGGCTGCTGAGAGAAGATGGCCGCCGCCCGTAGCCTGCCGGGCGCGCTCCCGACGATCCGGCGCGGCGGCGCGCGCGCCTCCCGCAGCCGAAGGGGCCGCGCAGCGCCACCCCTCGGCCCACGCGAGGCCGCGACTCGGGCCGCGGCGGCCAGGACCGGGGCGGCGGGTCAGGGGCGGCGGGTCGGAGCCGCCTCTCCCCGGCCGCCCTCGCCACCAGGCCCCGCCGCCTGCCAGCCCCGCCGAGCCCTTACCGCCGGCCGGGCCTGCCTCCGCACTCCCCGGGCCTAACGATCGGGTTGTCCCCCTGCCCGCTGCCCTGCCCACTGTCCGGTTTGTCCCAGCTACAGTTGTGTCAATTAAAACTTCTTTCCCGTTGTAAATATGAGCTTTGTCCCGCTTTGGCCTGTGCACGGGGCTGCCTTCCTCAGCATCACTGTACTGTGACAACATGCTTTACAGATATATATAAATATATATATAAATTCATCCTTTTTCCAGGTTATTCATGTGCTAGACATTAGCCCAGTGCAAAGGCTTCTGAAGACCAAGCACTGAGCACCCACGTACGGGCTCTCGACCTTCCACAGACGTGAAAATCCACCTGAGAAAGCTCCTGGTGCGAGGGGGGTCTGCACGGGATCAGGGCCTCAGTGGAGAGTGGCGAGAGAAAAGGCCGGTAACATAAAAGCAACAGACCTGAATGGTGAAGCTACACCTGAGGCTCCTTTATTTTATATTTCTTAGCCCGTTCTCCATTTCTTAGTGTTGTGGTTGCGTCCTTCCAGACAGAGAGGTGATCCGGCCAACAGCAATAACAACAAGCAGTTATTCACTCCACAGCTGTGAGGTGCTAAATAAATATACAGGGCCAAATCCAGCTTTCATTTCCTTCAGTGGAGATTTGATTGAGCCCTTACTTGTGAATTCTCGCGCCAGTGTATCACAACAAACAAATGGCAGGGATCCATGTCAGGAGATGATGTGTGCGCTCCGCAGCTGTTCGTACCGACCACAATGCCATTTAACTATCGCCAAGCTGACCGACAAGTGAAATATTTGGTGAGATTTCTTTGGACTTGGATGATTCAAAAGAGTCTAAATTTTAAAATTTCAGACTTTTCAGACTCTTCAGAAGGGAGCAAGTGCTTGGCAAATGTGAACGTTAGCCCCACATTTCCCAAGATAACATAGTTTCAGTATAAGCAAGCCTGGCCTTCCATAAACACTGTTTACAAATGCAGCTGAGGTTTAGGGCACTGTGGAATACTATGTCAAATGTTCATTCATAGTTTCAACATGTTGCATTGCTGTTGTAATGTCAGAAGGTTCTATATGGGAGTAGTAGCAAGTTTTTTTTCTGAGCACGACAGCATTCTTTTCAAGTGGACTTAAGCCTTGATAAACTTTGAAAGACTTGTACAGAAAAGGAATAGTCTAGGTGTCCCTAACAGTTAATTCATTGATTTTCATTAGCACATTCGGTCGTGAGTTTGTGCCAAATTTTATCGATAGCAAAGCCAATTTAGGGATTCAATCCCTCCTCATGTAAAAAGCCAAAGAAATTGAAACTTCAGAGAGCAGGCTTTCTATGAAGTAGACCAGTACATGTTTGACAGGCTCCAGCTCCAGTGTCAGGACACAAGATCCTCTGCTGACCCTGGCTGTTACCTTCTGAAGAAATAGTTGCTAAATGACATGGGCCCAACTGATTAATGTTTGTCTGAGAAGTCTTAATGATTTGTATGTGCCCCTAGAGGCCACTCTAGGTGTAATTTTATTAAATTAAAACTTATTTAACAAGTAAACTGAGTGCTTGTATCTTGAATACAGTGAATTTATGGACTCATGAAAGAAACTGTGAATGTGTTTTATTTTTATATTTATTTTTTAGGACAAAATATACATTTGTATCACAGCAGAGAAAATATACAAGAGTCAGAAATATCAGTGTCACTTAGTCAACAAGTCAGAGCAGAGACTGGTTTAATATTTTCAGGGAGCAGCAAGAGCAAGCTGCTCCATGAAGGAAGACGAGTGGGCACTGAGTGTGACCCCAGCACAGGCTGTGCCCTCCAGAGCCAAGACACAATCCTACAACTTCCAAATACGGTGGGCAGAACCCAGCAATGGTTTCATAGAGTGCATCGACAGTCCCATGCAGTGCAAAGGGATGAGTCCGGAGGGTCCAGCCGTAAGCAGAAGACAGTGCTACAGTGTAGGTTCAAGGTCCATCCAGGCGTCAGGGCTGGAGACAGGTTCACCTGAGCTTGGATGACTGATGAGCAGCAGCAGGGTGAGTAAGTGGAGGTCCCAGCTGAAGCTGTTCAGGGCAATTAAGTCCTGTCCGTGCATTCAGGGCCCTGACAAACATACACTCAAGGAATAATACTTTTGTATGCATGTTGTGTTAACACCCACCTGCCTCTCCTGCTGCAATGAAGTTAGCTCCATATGCAGTTTCCCATCTTTTTTACCTCCTTCTTATTTAACATTCCACAGGATTTGTTGCTTTCTCCTAATAATCATTCTCCGCCTTTTGATTGTTCCTTTTTCCCTCTGCAGACATGTATGTTGTAGCAAGGTGGGTGTTGATCTCTTCTCCTAAGTAACAAAGTGATGGAACAAGATAAAACAGCCTCAAGTTGCTCCAGAGGAGGTTTAGATTGGATATTAGGAAGAATCTCTTCACCAAAAGGGTTGCCAAGCATTGGAACAGGCTGCCCAGGGAAGTGGCTGACTCACCATCCCTGGAGGTATTTAAAAGATAGGTAGATGTGGTGCTTAGGGACATGGTTTAGTGTTGGACTTGGCAGTGTTAGGTTTATGGTTGGAGTCAATTATCTTAAAGGTCTTTTCCAACCTAAATGATTCCATGATTCTATGTGCACATTGCTTCCAGGTACAGCTGGACTGCAGAATTGTTTATCAAACTCTAGTCTGTTAAAAAGATGTAATTACTCAACATTTTCTTCACTCCCCACAATCAATACCAATCTTTTCTACTTCTTATTTAAAATCATATATGTAGGGCCATTTTGTCTGTTTATGGAAGAAGGAGAAACACCACTGACCATGCATTCAGATCCCAAGAAAATTAGTTTCTTTTACTTTCAGTATTTTTGTTAACAAAGAGAGAAGGCTGTGAATATGAATGTCCTGGGGACTTAAAAACAGAGAATCCTAGAAATACAGGTGTAGGACTGACCTCTAGTCCATCCCCATGCTCTAAGAAAAGAATCAATATATACATATAAATGATTTCTAAATACCTGTATTTCTAAATATACATTGCTCTTAAGCACCTTTCACACATCAGTAGTCAGCATAGTTTTTGGTAAAAGACTGCAAACTGGGAAGTTCAACAATGTGCCTAGCTTCTTGCAACAGAAAGTCATGGATTTTCTCCAGTTTGTATTTCCATCCTTCTGTTGTGCAAGTAAACTCTGAATCATAACATGTATGTATAGTGCCCCAGTCTCAATGTGGTTTACATCTCCTCTGAGATGTCCTGTAGGTTTGATAGTCTATGTTGCTTTTTGTTTCCAGGTGTGAGACAGAGAGGGAGACATCAGAGGAGATTGTGCCTGAGCAGAGGGTTAAGTTCTGGTGTTGTCATGGAGTGGGGGTAAGTGTTCAGAGACTGTGCAGATACCTTCTTTTTCTTCTAAATGCCCACCACAGAAATAAAAACAGCAACACACACAAGTTAGTCATATTTGCTGAAAAAAATGGACAGAGACGCGATTCAATCTGCATTAGAGGGAAACTTAGCTATAGATTCTCTCCTGGGCCTGCCTATTGGTACTGAAGGATAAGAAAAATGTTGTGGTTCATATCTGACTGTTGTAAGATGGTGCTCCCTGGTCTTCTTTTTCCTTTTTTTACTATGGGTGACTTGGAGCAAAGCCATCTTCTAAATGTAGCTTGTTGACACCTTGGTACTAGGCAGAAGAAAACCAGGAAAGAAGATTTTTTGGGAAGCAATAATGTAAAAAAGAAAATAATTCCTTCCCAACAGTGATGAAGATCTTGAGTTCATGATGTGCTGGGTGCTAAGGATAACATTACTGAGGTGACTTTCAAACATTTAAAGCTGTGGAGCTACTGGTACCTTACTGTAAGTAGACTAAGACACTGCCTCTGTCAGGAACAGATTTTATAGTTTTCATAAACACTCTGTATATTAAAAAAATCAATGGCATTTTAAAAGAAAATAAATATTATGTATGCTGATTTTACCTTTTGAATGAGCACCATTTTACATCTACAATCTTTTCTATTGTCAAACTAATCCCCAAACAATTTAACTTCTGATGCATTGTCCTTCTGGCCTCACTCTGTGCATATATTCCTTATTTAGACAGGGTAAGCAATCAAGAGTGTATTTGGCAATTGCTTGGTGCTGTAGGGTATGATGGCCAAATTGTCACCAGCTTGCCATTACTTTCCATTCCCTGTGCAATTATAATAAAGTGTTCTAAACTTTTATGCTGAACTCAGATGAAAATCTAAGATTCACTGAGAGCTTCTCATTAAGTGCTACATTACTTCCCAAGATGCAGAAACATTTTTTACAAGAGCACGTAATAAATGAATGGTAAATAAGTTAGAAATGCTTTAATTTACAGGAGACGAGGCTTGAGATTAGTCCAAATGCTGTGATAGGCCAATATCTGATTTCTAGTAATGCTTTAGTAAGGTTTGCTATCATATGGACTGATGGTGGGAGGTAATTTATTTTTAAAAATTTATTTACTCTAGGTAAAACACTGAAAATTAAATCTGTTCTATCAGAAAAGGTACTGGCAAGAGTGTAACATAAAAGGCACTTCACTTAAGCACTTCCTTTAGTTAAACCTGAGTGCCAACAGACACTGCCAAGGAATGAAGACATTTTATTTAAAATTACACTGGCAAGAGACCATCAAATTATCCTTAACATTTTCATTAAATTGAGATACAGATATAGTTAGGGTAGTAAATCTTTTCAATACAAGGAGTTTATTCCTGAGCCAAGGCCAGATTCAGCAGTAATTGTAGGAACTATTAAGACCTAAAGCCTCATCTACATTACCAAAACAACTGTTCAAGGCTTCAGCCCAGTTTTGAAAAATGGATGGGCTTCATCCTGTAATACAGAGCTAATCAGATCAGTGAACTGCAGTGATGCATTTGGATTCCAGTCTGGGGTGATTGTTCCATGTTTTGTTGGCTTGATTCAATGAGATTTTGGGGATTTCCATTAAAAATCTGTGAATAACTGTAGGCTGTCTGCAGTCCATGCTCCAAGGCTCTAAAGCAGTGAAACATGCTACCTTTCCTAATATAGACACCTTATTCCTCTATAGGAATGTTCACCTAAAGAGACTAAGGAACCTTACGTTTATAGTTTCTAAGACAAAAAAGTTATTACTCGATGGTCTCAGCTCCTTTAGAAGATCTACATAGCAAATTTCTCCCCCAGAGTTTCCTACATTTAGTTCACAGCTCCTGGTTGAACAAGATCATTTATTTTAGGCACCCAGTCTTCTGAGGAGTGTGGGGGTAAGGGCTTATTATAGTTTTATAGCTATAATTGTGAGACATTATTATGTTACTTGGCCAGTGTCCATTAATCATTAATCCTAGTTTGTTTTCTGGGCTTAAAAATTATAAACATATTTAATTTCAATACTCGTGTTGCAAAGATGTTCAGCTAAATAGTAACGTAAAGATTAGGATGTTCTTTTCCAAGTCTGCCTAAAAACTTAAGTATCCATTTATTTTAACAGGAATGGAGCATTCAGGATCCTTAGATGTCTTTGAAAGCCCAATTGCAGACAATAATTGCCCTCAAGAGAGCACAAATATAACTTCATAGTTACCTTGTTATCTTTGGCTCACCTTTAGTATACATGGAAGCTTTCGCTATATATAAGCATTATAAAAATTTCCATTCCAAGCAAATTCCAACATGCTGATTTTATGCTGACAGAAACATATGTGCTGTGGGCCAGTACACATCTAGCTGTTGTTAGAACATGTTCCACTTCATTTCCTATTTAAATTGGTTGGAGTATTTTCACCTTCCCTTGGTGCCCATGTAAACAAGAACCTTATCAAAGTGAAATCTTTCATGGGGTTTGAGGAAAACCAGACTGGATTATTTCTTTGGTTTAGGTGACCTGAACTTCCTTGTGATCCAGAAAACATACATACACGCATGCTTATATGTGTGTGTATATATGGATATATGGAAGTGTTTTCTTGCAGAAGTTCTCAGAAGAATTTAAAGAGGTCCTTCATAACAAATTACTCGCAATTAGAAAAGTTAAAGGTCTTGAATGTCTGAAGAAGACCCCAGTACATCCCAACCTATGTTCATTAAGTAGGAACATTCAGATGGGTTGTTTGGTGTACAGGGCTTGGGCTCTGGTAACAATGAAAAAAATTAATGAAAACACAGGCCAATGTCATGCCCACTCAGAAGGTAAGTTTTCACCAACCAGCTCTTATGAGACAGAAGTGACCTTCAAAACCGACTGGAAACAGTGGAAATTAGAGGCAGCTGATAAACTTATATTGTGAAGACTCTCCCAAAAATTATTTAAGGGACACAAATTATGATCTTGTGGAACATAATTAAGAGAAAGCAAGGAACAAAAAACCCAGAAACCAATTCAAATAACTAAGAGGAAACAGTAATATTCTGATATTTTAAAGTATTCTGAAGAGTTTACTGCAGCTATGCCATGGAATCCCAGAAGATTGCTCTCACTTGCCTCTGTGCATCATTCAAGTTCTTCAGATTAATTTTCTGCATGGGCATATTAGTTCAGTCCTAAATGAGCTGTATAGGTTCTTCTGTAAACGTAGATTTTGCACAGTTCAGATTCATTAATTTAGCTTTGCAGTTGATAAAAATCATCATGGTTACACAGAACTCAGTAGGGGTGGAGACAGTTTATGCTGTCTTAGAATAAAGTTCCTGAATTTTACTCATGGAATCATAGGAGGTGTTGGGTTGGAAGGGACCTTAGAGATCATCTAGTTCCAATCCCCCTGCCATGGGCAGGGACACCCTCCACTAGCCCAGGTTGCTCAAAGCCTCATCCAGCCTGGCCTTGAACACCTCCAGGGATGGGGCATCCACAACCTCCCTGGGCAACCTGTTCCAGTGTCTCACCACCCTCACAGTAAAGAATTTCTTCCCAATATCTACTCTAAATCTGCCCTCTTCCAATTTAAATCCCTTGCCCCTTGTCGTGTCACTGCATGCCCTTGTAAAAAGCCCCTCCCCATCCCTCCTGTAACCCCCTTCAGGTACTGGAAGGCTGCTATAAAGTACCCCCACAGCCTTTTCTTCTCCAGGCTGAACAACCCCAACTCTCTCAGCCTATCCTTGTAGAGGAGGTGCTTCAGGCCTCTGATCATCTTTGAGGCCCTCTTCTGGACCTACTCCAATGGCTCAATGGCCTTCTTGTGTTGGGGGGAAGTTGAGCATGAGTCAGCAATGTAGCCTTGCAGCAAAGAAAGCGAACCACGTAACAGGCTATATTAACTAGAGCATAGGCAGCAGGCTGATTAAGGTGACTCTTCCCTCTGTTTGACACTTACAAGAGTGCATCTGGAGAGCTGCATGCAATTTTGGGCTCCTCAGGGCAAGAAAGACATTGATATACTGGAGCAAATCCATCAGAGGATCAACAAGATGATGAGGGGCTGGGCTGTATGATATGAAGAGAGGCTGAAAGAATTGTGTTTGTTTGGCCTTGAGACAAGAAGCTGAAGGAAAGGCCTTACTGCAGTTTCTAACTGTCTAATGGGAGCATATTGAGAAGGTGGAACCAGACTCCTCTTGACGCAACGGATGCAAGTTGCAACCAAGAGGCAATGGACACAAGTTTCAACAAGGGAAATTAGGGTATTTTCAACTAGATATTAGGAAGAAAATTTTCATGGTAGAGATGATCAAACACTGGAATGAGACCCAGATAGATACCTTGTGAAACCTCCATCCTTGAGGATATTCAACCATACACTGCACAGGGTACTGAGCAAGCTGTTGCCCTGCTTTGCGCAGAGGGTTTGGACTCAGTCCACAGGTCCCTTCCAACCTCAACTGTTCTCTGCTTCTGTGATTCAGTTCACCTAACTAATAGCTATAGTGTGGCCATTTACTTCTGAGCTGGTTGCTCTGGATTCCCTTTGACATCAGTGTTGTGACTCATCTGACGTTGACAGTAAGATGAGCCATACCAGCCCATGCTCAGTATTGTTGCTCAATAGCTGAGACAGAGTGGAGTCCCTTCTGAGCCACAAAGACTGTCATACCGGTCCCACACTCTTTGATACTCTTTCACGTTTGTAAAACAGAGATACCCTACCTCAGTATTTTTTGGAGGAACACATTTGTTAATATTTGAGCCTCACTCAGAGACTGTGATGTTGGCTGCTGTATATGGAAAGAGAAAAAAGAAATAAAATCTTCCAGATGATGACAGCACTGTGGCTCCCTCCTCTCCTAAGCAAAGCCAACAATAATTTTTAAAAAGCCTTTTATCTTCAAATGTATTTCAGAGACACTTCAGAGTGAGAAGAGCTTCTTAACATATGAACTTTCAAATGGCTGGATTGAAGAAAATATGGAGCTTTCCTTTAAACAATTAGAGACCACTTTGCTAATCAATTTTTGTCAGGCGCCTAGAAACATTTTTCATTATCAGATTCAAAATTGTCTTGAACAGTATGAACTAATGACCTTTTATCAGTCCAGTTTGGGGTACTCTGATACATCCCTGCTCAAATTAAATAAATCACAAGCCTTAATTAACAAAGACTGGCATGGCTGCAAAAGCAATGAATTAGTTTGTACGCTGAGAGATCACAAACGTACAGTAGTTACAATTAATGGATTAAATTTTAAATGCTGGGGCTCTTGCATGAAAGTGCCTGAGAAGTCCATCCTGGCATTGTTATTGCTCTTTAATTATAATTAATGTACCTGGGAAAGATGTCAGCAGTGTAGATTTTAATACAGGTGCTAGTCTCCCTTAAGAGCTCATAGTCCTTGCTTGAAACAGTCAATGATATGCAACAAAGTTTTGATGAAATCCAAATTTATTAGGGTTATTAAAAGTCATTTATTATTTGGCACTGTAGAGATGTAATCTGGTACTATTTTTTTAACAGGCAGCTTTATATACTTAAGTTTGAAAACTGAGGTTTATTTTTAGTTTAAAATCCTTCTGTTCCTTTTGGCCCCCTTCTGCCATTCCTGTTTCTTGAAGATTTCTCTTTTTTTCCCTCCTTAGGCTGAGCTGTTATCGTCCGAGCAGATATATCCAGATGTTTTCCATGCTTTTTTCCAGCTTCAAGAGAGGTCTTCACTGCTCTACTATCACTGTTCTTGTGTGAAGCAGCTGCCAGGAGGTTCAACCAGCAATGAACAGTTAGTCAATTCTAGAAAATAAAGTCAGCTAATATCAACAGAAGATAAGTCTGTCTTCTGTAAAATGACATCAAGCCCACTGGCATTATTTGAGGTGTCAAGCTTGATCTGAACATAAATAGCCTGATAATTAAATATTTTCCAAGGGTGGTCTTTTGCTTCCCTCCATTCTACATGCAGCCCAGCAAGCAGGGTTGACACCAGGCACAGATGAAGTCAATAATTGCCAAGGGCTCCACTCTCACTGCCCACTTCTCTGTGCCATCTGGAGAACAAGGTCGGCAGCTCCTGCCTCTGCAGGAGGAAAGGCTGTAAAACATGTCAGCAACAAGGAATGGGATGGACAGTCCCAAAAGTAGAGAGATTGCCCCAACCCGTCTGTTCCCTGAGAAGCAGCAGCAAGGTCAGCTCAGCCGGGATCTGTATCCCACTCTCCCTCCCAGCGTGGTCCTTCTGCCTTCTCAGAGCTGGCTGGACCACACTCCCAGCCCTTCATCCCAAAGGTGCTCCTGGCCAGTTCTTCAAATCTCCTGCCAGATGCTCTGCCCTCTTCATGCAGGATGAGTCTAAAAGAAATATTTGCGCTGCAGCTGACTCTCATAACTACAGCACAAACCTTAGGAGAACTTGTCTTTCTCATATTGCCTCAACTTCTGGAGTTATTAGACTTATAGGAAAACTCCAGCAGTCAGTTAAAGAGGAAAATTAATTTTCTGGTTACGGAGACTGGAAATGGCAAGTAGGTGAGTCCTGAAGGCTCATAAAAAACAAAAGACAATTAAAATTAATCCCATATGAATTTCGTCATTGACTTTACAAAAGCTTTGTCATTGACTTCAATGCAGCCAGAATTTTCTTGATTCCTTTAAAAAAAAGGATATTTTTAAAGGATATATCATGATTATTGTGTTCTGATTCATCAGTTTTGAATATTTAGAGTTGACAATAAAATATTTTATGGAACTGCCTAACACAAATATGACAATTTTCTAAATTTTATGTATTATGCATCTCCAGAGCACAAACCTTTAATTTAAAAAATCAATTATGTAACTCGAATAACAGAAATAACATGTAAACTGTGTTTTGTATTAATTACGTTCTTTTTCATCAGTTCCATATTCTGTGTTTACCAATTTGTCCCTACAGCAATTGCAGTCAATAACAGAGTTTAAAGGTGGAGAATCAAAACAAAATACTTTTGACTGAAAAATGGAAATTTGACTACAAGCTTTGCTTGCTTTGCATTATCTGATAGCCTAATCTTAAGCGAATAAATATTTTGGCCAGATAAGAGCACTGGTTTGGTCTCTTGTTGAATAGAGGACATGGAATTTGATTAATTTGCGTCTGCAGTGATCCATACACTTTGGATGTAGGACTTGAAAAGACATCCTGCATCATGCACTCCAATCCCCTGCTACCGCAGGCTCCGTACATACAATCCTTTGCACAAATTTATGGAGCTCCATCCTAGAAACACTTGGGTTGTTTGGAGTAGAAACTTCAGGTTTCCCCTTCAGGAATTTGGCCAATCCCTGATTGAGTCCATTTGTCCTTTTGGCCTCTGTAACATCCTACAAGAGCAGAATCCTGTTGCTGCATGCCTGTAAATTCTGTGTGTGAAAAAGTAACATCTTCTGTTTGGTTTAAGTTTTTTTACTTCAGTGTTTATTGGTTGTTCCTTCAGTGTTTATTCCTTTCCCATTTTCCCGACTAACCTCATTAGAAGCTGTTGCAGAATCTGACTGATATAGAGCCTAAAACCCTTCTAATTTCTAGCCCAACTCAGTTAGTGGTCAGTTTAAATCTATTTGTTCTTGCAACAGCATTGGCCTCTGTCTTATCTGGTTGAGTGTTGATAGACAAAATCTTCTTTCTGCCCTGTCGAGTTTTGATAGGCAAAGCAAGCCTTGCTCTGCTGAGTTAGGTGAGGTTTCCAAAAACAGGATGAGTCAGTCTGTCATCTTCTTGCCATTGAAAGGGGTGATCCCTGTTTTTTTTCCCCCTCCTCCTCCTCCACTCTCTCTCGGCCGTGCATATGTTTCCTGTGCAACTGGTTCTGGCTCTTGTCTGACCTTTTGATTTAGCTGATTGGCAGAAAAATAACCCAGCAGAAAACATGAAGAGTTCAGTGAGCAGGATCACTTTGGCAAGTGGTCAAAGTTAGGCTGGTTCAGGTCACCTCCAGGAACTGCATCAACTGTGTCTTCTCGTCCTATCAGCCCCCCACTCCCTTCATCACCCTATTAGCTCTTCTTCACACATGGTGTCAACACGCTGACCAGGGCTGGGCGCTGGGTTACAGAGCCCATCTGCCCTGTCATACTGAAACTTTCCTTTCACTCTTTGAAGTACTTCTATGAACGCATCGTTTCCTTTTACTTTTCTCATCTCTGCATAATTTTGTTGTCTCCTAGTTGTTGGGATATTCACTGATATATCCTGATCTTCCTTCTCCTCAGACATTCTCAGTTGATGAGTTCAATTCACAGCAGAAGTTCCTCTGATGGTTCCGCTAAAGCAGGACACTTCTGAATGATGACATTTAGCCTCAGTTTCAGGTTCCACTGCATTTGATTATTCAGGACTTTCTTTCTGATGGACATTCAGATTCACTTCAGTATTGACAGTGCCTCTCAGCTATTTCTGTTGGCAAATTCCTCATATGTGTGTTACAGCCACTGGCAGAAATATGGTACAAGACAGACATGAGGCTAGAGAAATTCTCTGGTTACCCTTCAGCTTAGACAATTCCTGCTTGACTGAAGTTTTTATTCACTGAACTGGGATTACAGTAATTTTAAGGAAAATGTAATGTTGCAAAGCAGACAGATTATGCCGGACAACTTGACCTTGATTTTTTCCTCACCATCCAAAGAACTGTGAAGCCTAAACAAAAAGAAGAGTAAAAAAGAGAAATGAGTAAAAGATATACAGGTTAAATACCATTGATTACTGTAGTCCTCTTGTTATTTTTGTTTGTTCATATAAAGCTTTTTAAATAGGATTTCTTTCTAGGGTAAACTATCTTTGGAAGGCTTCCTGGAAGTAGTATATTTTAAAGCTAACTTTAAGTGAATAGAAGGTTTCTGTTCATCAAAATAATTTGTTTGAAAAGGAGAGTGACTCATGCATCTGATCTCCTTATTGCCTACAACTGGTGTTAATAATTTTCAGGTCACTATGATGAAGGATTTTAGGAAATTTATTGTTAGTTGTTTTGCAGCTACCTAAATCGCCTGCCTCCACTTTAATTGTTTTTAAATTACAATGATGTGGCATGTTTAACGTGGTTGGGAGTCACCCAATACCACAGATAATCTTCAGATATTTATTTACCTGACTACAGAGATAAAACAGTGAGATCTTGCATAAGAGCTTGTTGTTCATTGTAATGAAGTTATTTTTAGAAACTGCTGTGATAAAGTCTGATCTTTCTTCCTGACTCTGCACCAAACTGATGTATTTTCTAGGTAAAGCTCCTGTCTCTCCACTCAAGCAAACCAAACCCAATGTGATGCAAAAAAATATACAGCCTTTGATATGTTCGCCCTGCACTGTCCACATCTATCTAGCACACAAGACTGAAAAGGGAACCAAATTTGAAGATATGTTTAACTTTTGAACTCAAGAAAAACTGTTTACTTAGTTTCTGTCTGTTGCTGTTAGAATGACAGTTTTGCAGAGCAGTCTCATGCTGTACTTAATATGCTAGCGATATGTCACTGCTGAACATTAATTTACTAAATAAAGTGTCTCTGGTAACAATTTCCCAAGACATGACATCTTTTGTAGCTTGTATTTTGATTTTAAGAACATTAATCTCAAGAAGTTCAATCACAAGGCCTGATGGAAAGTAACATTTTCCACAGCGTAATCCTGGTATCTAGAAAAAAAATTATAGCTGAGTGAATACGGAGAAAGTATAATTATATTCAAAGAGCAGTTATTGCTGTACTTGCATTAACCTTGCAAGTCTCATGCCTAAAATGTCTGTATAATGTATTTAACCTTGCATTTGGTAATGAAATACGATGAACAGATCACTGTAGCAAAGTGCGGAAGATGATCAGGAAACGCTCACCAACCTGCACTGCTAGAGCGTGCGTGATCAAGTGCTGCCGTATGGAAACAAGAAGTGTGGCTGTTAAAACATACAATGTGACAGATAAGGAAAAAACAAGGCAAGAGGGAGGAATGGCAAGAATTCAAGTTATTTTGATCGTGGTAGATCACTTGAGACTTCCTAAAATTGGAGTTTCGTTGTTTTTTAAAAAGTAGTAAAAGGTAGCCATTGCTTTTGAGAGTTTGGGTCTAGTAGACACGAGGGTGAGGGAAGGCTGAAAGTGTTTATTACTCTGAAGAGACAAGGCAGAGACTGAATGGGTTGCCCAAGATCAGGTAAGAAAACGCTAGCAGAGATCAGAAGAGTTCGGTGTGGATCTGTGTGTCCTCTTTTCTGTGAATGGGCTGCGCTGCAAAGGTTTACTTTAGCATGGCAGTTTAACCTATAAATCAGAAAATGTTATCAGTAGTTTTGCAATGAGGTTATCTATTGTTCATGTTCAAACATGCCAAGTTATTGAATTGTACATTGATTTTATTTGTCAACATTTTACTTTTCGTTGTTAATCCATGATCCTTCAAAACACTCAGATTATCGATGTTCAGGCAACCACATGACAAATGCTTTTGGAATTAAAAGAAAATAGACATATGGCTAGTATTTACAGCAAAGTTAGCCAATGTCATCATAGAAACGTTATTTCTAGTCATAGTCAAGTCCACACACAGCAACTTCTAATCTGAGTGAGATAATGCATTGATAATCCAGTCAATTAAGCCACAGGGGTAGAGGTGCTGAAGTAGCGTAGTCCACACTCAGTATTTATGCATCCACTAGGTAGTGTAAACCCAGACCAACTCTATCAATCCAGAGCCTTCTCACAAATCTTCTGTGAGTCCGAAAAGAAATGTTCTTCCATGTTCACTGGGAATGAAGTTGCTGAGCAGGTCAGCTTCAACCAGCTCAGTCAAGTTTAAAAGTCGAGTTGAGTTTGTCAGACAAATGAATAAATGAGAACAATATGGACATAAAGGTCGTTCACAGTGTAATTCGATTCAAGTGAAGCTAGCTCAAAAAAAGAAACCTAAAGGAAAATAAATTGTGTTACTGCTGTAGTGATGACACTACTGAGACTAAATTAATTCATAGCAGTTATGGACATTGATCCCTCCTAGTGTCAGACCATAGTTAGCAAATGGTGCAATTTCCCACCATCCAAAAGAACTAGCATGGTCATGTTTAATATTTGAGCATTAAAACTGGATGAGCTTATTTAGCTATTCAAATTTTGCATCATTCCTTTACAGTTAATAGTCATCTTGTGCTGAAAAAAATTCCAAGACTCGTCATATTATTTATCTTGTGCAATTAATTTCTGTGCCAAGATTACAAGTACAGTTTTGGAGGCACCCTTTAATAGGAAACCACCAAAATGTCTTGCCACTGAAGGTTTCATTGAGATATGCCTTTAAAGCAGGAATTTAGATGTTTTTATACTACAGAAAGTTGTAGTTGACTACAGTAGGTTTTCTGAAAATGTACAAATGCATTTAACAGCTTATACAATGTAAGAAAATCAGCATAGTTCTTTCCGGGGTTTTATCATTTTTCTATTTATTAGTAGTAGTAATACGAGGTTCTGGTCATGTTGACTCTGTACCTTCATGTGAAAAGCAGTGTTAAAGGTAAAAGTACAACATTTGAGATATTTACTGCTGTGAAATCTGGCTACTAAACTGTAGCAAAACAAAAATAGAAGGTACATTCCAGTTGTATGAATCTGCTAGTCTGTTATTCCTTGGATTTACATTTCCTTTTTCTATTTAATTATGTTCAAGGCAATAGCAGTGTACTATTTTGAAATTTTGGCTATTGAAAAATCTTATCAATTTGGCGAAAGATTGAAAGTTGGTTCAACAATATCATTTTGTGCCTTGCCTCTACAATCTGCAGATCATCATGTAGATGTTGTCACTTAATGTTCCACTGATGATTATTTTAGAAGAAGCATTGTCTAATGAGAGAAATGAATCAGATCACAAATGGGCTTCAAATTTGGAGGATTAATGGATTTGATGACAAATACGTAAAAGGCAGCCCAGCACTTAGGTTTGCACAGACATTTACATTTAAAATAGGAATGAAATTATTTTCTAATATACGAATAACAAGATGTCTCTGTCCCAAACTCTTAGTCTTAGGAAACCAAACCCATTAGCTAAAAATGTTAGATAAAGCCATTACATTATGTTCTAACCATTTTTAAAGCAGTTCCTTTGGAACATTTTATTGGCAAATAAAATTCTTCTTTGGATCTGTCTTAACAATAAAGTTTCTTAAGTCTGTAGGTTGAAAAATGACCCATTTGTAGATTATTCTAAAATCTAGGACATGGGCTATTTTAAGTTTTACTAATGTATAAATGTTGGCTTTAATAGAGTCACCACAGTTTTAGATTCCAGTGCTTGCCATATAACACTCTTCCCAAAATGCATCTGTTGTAAATTACTTTCCAAATTAGTTTGTCATGAAGTTTTTTTCATGGCAAATATCGCGTCATGCAATTGATTTTGTGTTAATTACTTCTGATGGAGAATAGCCTATGCACTGTATTTCTCCAGGACAAGTCGCACAGAGAATGGCAGAGACAACATATTTTATCAACGGAGTAACTTCAGCTTTGCCGGTTGAGTGATTCAGCATTCACTGAGTTATAAACTCATCTTCTGGAGGGTGAGAGCCTCTTGGCCAAAGAGGCCCCTCGCTAAGGCCCTATCACCGCAGTCTGAGCTCCAAACTTGCCCTTTTTCTGTCTTCTTGCTGTTCTGTGAGCTCCTAGAGCAAGTGGCTCTGTGGGAGTCCCAGCTTTCAAAGTTACAGCTCCCATGGCTTTAGAGAAAAGTTTGAAGTGCAAATCAGCCGAGGATGTTCATAAGCTAGCAATCAGAAGCACTCAACTATTTATTGATTTAGTTATCATTTTTAAGCCATACAAGGTCTTGCAAGAGATCTTTCAGAGTGACCCAGTTTGATGTCTTCCTCCATTTCCGTGTGCAGGGAGTTCTCCCACAGCGATTCAACCCCATTGTTTCTACTTCAATGCACCAGCCTCATACAGCAGCTCTGGGGCCATGGTGAAGATGCTCAGCCATGGATTTGAAGGCCAGAGCACCATGAGAAATGAATCCGACCCCATAGAATAACCCAACAAAATCCACCAACCATCCCAGACGTTCCTGTGAATGATCACTTACTCCATGGTACTGGGAGCCTGATGACAAAAGCTCACACAGTCCCATCGTGGCTTCTCCCAGTTAAGCCATCTTAGATGTATACGTTCTCTGACTATTGTACAAATCATTCTGTGGATGTAAGCATTGCAGTCACACGTATTACCATGCACACATAGGAAAAAAAAAAAAAAAAAAAAAAAAAAAAAAAAAGGGACAGCGGATGAAACAGCCTGAATATGGGCCAGGAATTACCCCTTTACAGGACAAAGATTACCTGAAATTTTTCTTTTAAATCGGGCTTGTATCCTTTTCTGCTTCTTCATGACATTCAAGGAAGGCCTGAAATCTGTTGCATTTATGCAGTCTGGGCTTCACGGGGAATTTTTTTAGGGTATGCTTTTATTTCTTTTTTTTGACATCTTCAGCCAGCTCATGGCTGGGCCAGAAATCCGTGGTGCCTTGCAACTGGTGAGTCAGGGCATCACAAGAGACAAGAGACTGACAGCTGTGTAGACGATCAGTCAGATGGCTTCCACAGGACTTCTGGGTAGTTTTGATTTTAATAGTTGTTTCATTTCAGTTTTTGACATTTTAGTTATAGGACATCATCTCTCTCTTTTGGAGACACAATACTCCCACCCTGACACCTGTGATCAGAGAAATCACAGCACACACCTTCCAAGGTACCCAGCCTCACCTAGGAAAAACAGACATGATCAGGATACAAAATCTCTGCTAATTTTAAGGCAATAATGAAGCAGAAGAAACCTATTTAAGAAACAAGACCAAGAATTCTTTGAGTGTTCTTTATGAAGGCCTATGGTGAAAGACAACCTGTTGCTTTGAAAGCACAAGATGGAGCAATTGGGTGCACTGACAGCAGAGAAAACCATAAATAAATTATACAGGTCAATTAAATCAGTTATGATTAATACTCCATACTTCTACACTTTCTAATCCTCACAGAGGAAACTTCAAATGACAGAGATGTCTGATGAAGGATGGCCATCAGCTGGAGTTTCCCCCTCCTCACCTACCAGATTTTCCATGGAGAAGATTAAATTGGCTGGCTTCACAGCCCTATTTCCTCTTAAGCTTGTTGCTTCGTTCACTCAGTCACTGCCCACCTTTTGCTCAAGTTAGAGCTAGGAAATTCCCCACAAAAGCAAACAAGAATGACGTATGAGAAATGTCACAAAACCATTTGCAAAATCAAAATAAAATTACTAAAATACTTTTTAAAAGTGTTAAATATGTTGCTCACTGATCCAAAACGGTTGAAAAACCACAATACAGTACCACTGTTCGTCCATAGCCCTCTGCCACCCTGGAGCAGGTTTACGCTGCTCCAGTGCACTCGTTCTCCAGCCAATACCCACAGCCACACATGTGCACCATGAGGGAGCAAAATGTGGGGCCCTTCCCAGGGTGGGGAGGAGGTGTTCTGTCCTTCCAGCCCCTCAGATATCCACTAGATGAGAAACCCTCTGTCCTTCAAGGGACGTGTCTCTCCCCATCACCAGTATTGTGACTCCCCAAGATGGCAACACATGTATCTAAAAGCATAAATGGCTAATCTGCACCCACAGGCATTTCCCCTCTATTTCCTGAGAGAAACCTGTGCTAACTCCTTATTTCCTTCTGCCTTGCCAGCACCTCTCTCCAAAATCCTACAGAACTCAACTGCTCCCAGTGTTATCCTTGGGATCATGGGAAGATATAAGGAGGCAAAAGGAATGATGTGCATACTGCTCTCTGATCCTTTTGGTGTTTTTCTAGATGTTTTCAATTCCTTTAACCAATTTTGTCCTAAAACACAGGTTTTCAGCTTTGCACTTTCTTAATTTAAGGCAACAGAGCCACTTACAATGTAATACCGTCAAATGCAATAATGCGCGACAAGGTTTACAATGTCTAAGATCATGGTTACAGTGTCATGGTGGTCTGGATTTTTTTTTTTCTCATTTTCTTTCAGATCACATCTGGTACAGTTTCAACATTTTTTCATCTGCAAACTACATGTGGAATGAGAACGATAATAAAGTTGCAGCTACAGAACTTGGGCTGATAATGAATAAACCAGAAGTGAATAGAAGGATCTGGGATGGAAAGCATTGTGACTTTGTTAGCTGAGATTTTATACTGACTTACATCCCAAAAGTTTAGAAGTTGGGCCTCAGCTTAATCCAGCAGGATTTGGGTCTTTTATTATTTTTACTCCTTTTTTTTTTTAGGTTTTTACAACACAAAGCTGCCAGTCAAGTTTCTCAGCAGTTTGGATAACTCACACAGGAAGGGTGAGCTGTATTTGTCTGCCAGAAAACATCCCTAATTCCCTTGACTTCAGAGAAGGCAGGGCTGGATCCTGAAGGTCTGCTTTACTACTTTGTCAGAAAATTTTGCCTTTCACAAGGTTAAAGTACTACTTTAGGAATCCTGTTTGTACGTGGTGATAGCAAATAGGGTTGGGTTCACTGGTCAGGTTCGTGAGGACAGAGGAAGCCTGGACATGGCCATCCTAGTCCAGGGACCACTAGGCTGTTCTTCATTAACCCCAGCTGCCCGTGGCCCCCAGGATTTATGGTTCACCATAATGGTGGGATTTTGGCTATATCCCTTTTCCTAGGAATGCATACAAGGGTCAGGGTAAAGCTGACTTCCAGAATCTTTGCGATGTTGAAATGATAGAAAATAATTACAGAAAGTATAAAATAAAATTAAATGTCTCCTCTACTTACAAAGCCCGTTTGTTTGGTGCCTAATGAACACTTCTCAATAGTTCTGGTACTCTGGAACTGGTATCTGTTGTGGTGTTCATAATTATTTTTTGGGTTTTTTGTGCTTTCCCTTTTTTTCTTCACCTCCTGGACTTACTTAGAACTGTTTTGTCTTGGGTTTGTATAACACCTAGCACACTGGATCTCAACACAGACAGTAAATAGCAGTGCAACAATAATTGAAATCAGAGGCCAGTGTCCAGTACTGCCGAGGAAAAACATCAGGTTTTCCGATTCAAGGCATTCCTGAGAGAAAGCAAAAGCAAGATCCCTTTCCTTTCTGGGCACTGAGTCACTGATATGACTATCAATTAGACATTTTAAGAGCAACAAAGATTATGAAATGAATGCAGTTTAATCAGTCATTTTACAGCAGCAACAGTGGCAATTAGAAGTGTTTTAGCACTTTCAGGTCAAGATTAAAAATGATAGAATTTATTGCTGCTGATTTAGAGATTAACATTGTGCCAATTAATCAATTACTCAGTATAAAGAATTGACAATTCATTGACATTTTTCTTCCAAGCTGGCAAACTACTATTTAATAGTTGAGGATTTGAATATATGTATATATATGGAATTAAAACAACAGCTATTTTGGAAGAAAAGCTGCTGGTGAAGTATAGGTGAAATAAAAATAACAATTTCCATCAATGTCTGTACCCACAGGGTTATTTCAGAATGAAAAAGCAGATACAGCATTTGATTTTTGTGCAATACATCGAAATACCCTGAAGCAAGCATCCTGGTCTGTGGTACACAGGCAGCCTAGGAACTGCCTCCTCTCAGCCCTAGTTCCACTGCTGCCTTTCTTAATGAATTGTCTGACGGCATTTGGGGAGAGTGGAATGAATGAATAATGTAATGGGCAATTCCCCTTTAGCTTTCCCCTTGGGCTTGACAGTACCAACATTTCACCTACAGGAGAGATAGGGAGGCACTCTATCAGGGAGTGGAGTGACAGGACGAGGGGTAACGGTTTTAAACTGGAAGAGGACAGATTTAGAGTAGATATTAGGAAGAAATTTTTCACTGTGAGGGTGGTGAGACACTGGCACAGGTTGCCCAGAGAAGCTGTGGATGCCCCATCCCTGGAGCTGTTCAAGGCCAGGCTGGATGAGGCTTTGGGCAACCTGGGCTAGTGGGAGGTGTCCCTGCCCATGGCAGGGGGGTTGGAACTAGATGGCCTTTAAGGTCCCTTCCAACCCAAACCATTCTGTGATTCTATGATTCTGTTAATCTTGTCTCAAAGCAATCCAAACTGCATGTTAAGTCAAGGCTCTACAACCAGCCATTTTGATCTGACGTCCTGTTTTGATGCCAGAAGTCAGAATCACCTGGAGAGCTATTTCTGATTTGTACAAAAGCAGAGTCAAGCTTTGAACGGTGCTTCCAGACTGGTGTTTGTGCTCATGCTAGAAGAACCACCACCGAAGACTATGACATTTGTGTGAGAGAGCAATCTGTCCTGAACCTCCACTGTGATTCTTACTTAACCCAGGAGGGAGAGAGACTATTGTTTCCATGGTGCTGAGAAATCATTGGCTTGTGGGCTGGTGGACTCAGCCTGGTACACAGAAGATACTGGTTCAGTAGGTAAATCATCTGCCTCAAAATGATGTGGCTGCTATGGCTACATAGTGCTGTGCTACTCAACCAGAAGAGTATACACCAGTATCCGTAAGGTGTGTTTGCATTTGTGCATGTTTGCAGGAAGGAGAAAGAAGAAATTCAAAAGCCCAAATTCAATCTAGTATGAGTATTCATGCACATACAGAAATTGTGTGAATGCAACTTGCCAGATTTTTTTTTGTTCTTTGTATCAAATCTACCAGTAGGAAATGGAAGAGTGAAAGAGGGCTTTTGCATTTAAATAACTTGTTAATGTCTGGAAACCAAAACAGTCACAGAACAGGAATAAAGAAGATCGTCAAATGTTGCTGGAGGATGTCCATAAAGAGGATATAATGAAAAGGACTGCCCAAATGTGCAGGGATAATATAGTTAATGTATTACTTCTTTTATTATTTTATCATCTTTCATTAATTGCTGGCATCTTTCCTGCAGAAGCTGGTTCCATGAAAAGGGCTTTTAGTCAAATGTCCTAAATGAAACGACCACTTAGAACCCGAGAACAAGGTTGAAACAAGGTTCACCTGACTTCTTTAAATCACACTGGAAGAAGGAGGACAAAATATCACATTGGTTTCATTTTGTGGCATCCTAATGTCAAGACTGAACCACAGACGTTGTCCCCAGGAGTACAGCTGCATCTGTATTCTGGAGTAAAGACCAGGTCTGAGAGCATTAAAAGTTATTTCTATCCACCTTGCTGGCTGTCAATTCACCCACGCTGGGGCTTTAACCAGCTTTACTGAATTCAGAAACAACCAAGCCTGGGATATATATTGTCCAAGTGGGCTGCAACACTTTTTCACTTTTCCTAGCCAAATGGCCAGGCCAACACTTAGGCATGAAGCAAGGCTGGACTCCCCTCCAGGGTGTCCTGGGCTCGATTTTGGACACAGAGGAATGGGGCTTGGCCAGTGCAAATATTTCCCCTCGGTATTGGCTATTGAAGGTCAAACAGCTTTTCCAGAGACCCTATGAGCTCTTTACCAGAACAGGAGAAGCGGCATGCAGGCAATGTCCTTGTGCATAGGCAGCTACAACAGCAGGTGAATGGATCTCCAGGGGAAACAACAGGGAGCAGAGGCTGGTCCCAGCAACAGGGAGTGTTCTTCGGGGTCACTACTCTACGTCTCCTGCTCACTCACCTAAGCCAGCAACTCAGCTCACTGTGTAGGGATGCCCACAGCAAGCACAGGGCCTGACTCCAGGGAGTGAGCAAGGGGGTCAGGTAGCATTTGGAAAGCCCTATTTCAGCTCTGTGCCGCGATGTTGCCGTGTATGGGCACTTCAGAAACAGAGTCCAAGCAAGTGGACGTACCCCCTGCTCTGACCTCTGGGCCAAGTCCAGTGAAGTCCACAGAAACGTTCTTATTCCATCTCAGTGGGCTTTGAATCAAGTCCTTCATGCAGGAGAGCTTGGATAACTTCTCTTCAGAAGCTGCAGTGACCATAATTACACACCGTCCTACCACCCGCTTGAGAATATCCATCTTTTCTGCTGTAACATTTAGGATCCACAAATATACTCCCAAGTCCAATGATTGCCTTTGTCTTCTTTCCTAGAGAAAGGTACTGAACACAACTGCATCAGGGATATGGAAGTCACCAATCACATACAAACATCACCACATTTGACTGACTGATTTTTATTAAAACTCCATGAGAGTCAGATATGATATTTCCCAGCATTCAGCAGGGGTACTTCCTTGATTTTATGTTCCCATTGCAGTCTTTTACCATTCTTCGGTAGAAGAAACTTGCACTTGTCCCTTTTCCAGCTACCAAACGTTCAACTCACATTAAAAATATAAAACAGCAAGGATATTCTGAAATTTATGGAGAAAATGTCTAGAGAGATATCCATTTGCTGGTACAGGAGTGAGCACCATGGAGACAACTCAGCAAATCAGAAGCAGCCAGAAACAAGGTAGATTTTCTTTGTCAGAGCAAATTTTCCAAAAATCTTGTGCTTTTGACCTTTAGACCATAACAATTGATTTTAGTGAAATTGTTCCCAGGTTGCTTGACAATAGTTGTGAGGAGAATGAATCCATATGTCTTCACTTGATATTAATTTCTAGCACTTCAAGTAAGCCTAGAAGACTGCTTCCCTCTAGGCAGTGTGTGCAGAACAAAAGGACAACCCCTGCCTCTTACACAGGGTATGTTGCTGCTTTCACCTAATGACTCTAATTAAGCTATACTTAGTTAACTAGATTTAATTGTATCTAGTTAAACTGATATGATATATAAGGCAAACATACAGAAGTCCTGATTGTATTGGTCAGGACTGCACCAGTTTGTAACCCTCTTGTTTGGGTCTGTTTGCATCCCCTCATGCTTGCTGAGAGTTTGGTGTCAGGATGCACCAGAGGTGAACAGAAACTTTTCAACAAAATCCTCTCCAATTAACAGTGTTTGGCAGAAAACACATTGGCTTGGAAAAAAATGTTTCCTCACTCCCAGTTGGAATTTCTGACCAGAGAGAGGAACAAATGATTGATTTGGGGACTCACCTGCCTCAAAGGGAGAACTCTTACACCTGCACAGATGCCTGAATCATGCAGCACCCTGAACACCCAGATGAACAGAACTGCTGATTCTGGCAGGTGCTGACAGCTACTGGTTTGATGGATTAAAAAGTTCTGTGGGGAAGACTCAGTGCTCTCCACTCACAGAGTACAGCCTGCTCTCTTCTGTTCAAGCTCACATGAGGACTTTCTGACAGTGCATTGAATGTTGCCCATCCCTGGTACATCCATTCCCCAACTTGTTTTTGGGCATGCTCTTGCGACAAAACCTGCGTCCCAGGGACCCAGAGATGTGGATGTGGGAAACCATCATTACATGCAGCATCAGACATCTCTCTTTCCCACTCATCCCGCCCCAGAACACACTTAGACTCTCTGATGCCTTATATCAGAGGGAACTGCTGCTCATAAATAACTCCTGAGGCAATTGCAGTGTCACCTGAGGTAGCATTAGGACCATCAGGCATGTTAAGTTCATGGGATACCATCCAAACCCATTGAAACATAAGGGTGGTTTGTTAATCAAAGTAACTTCAAAGCATGACGTTACTGTTTGTTCACAGATAGGGGAAGTGAGACACAGAGCAGCCGTGAGATCTGCCTGTAACAGAACAAGTCACAGGTAACATCCACCATGCTTACAGGGAGGATTTCTGCACAAGGGAAATTGGAACTTGAAGGCGGTTCCTTGCTGAACAAATTGAACTCTTCTGTTTTATTCTTTTGCAAGTTCACTCAAAAATGACCTGGGAGCTGTAAGCAGTCACTAGGTGGTTGGGGGAGCAGTTCCAGCACAGGTATACAAGTTGTGAAGTTATTTTTCATATTTTTCTTTCTGCCGTGTGCCCCATGGTGATCTTCTGCTGATTGACTGGCAGGGTGAAAACTTGGAGCATGAGAAATGTGACCATTCACAGTAAAGGTTGCTCTCAGTAAAGAAAATGGGATTTCCCATTGGCAAAAGTTGACTATCGAGTGGTGACTCAGAACAAGGGCAGAAAACCCTCACTTCACAGGCACAAACCATGCACCGTCCCAGCCCTGAAGAGCAAATTAAAAGAGATGAGCACACATGTTAATCAAATGGCTTCTGGGAAGCTGCAGGATGGTTCCCATCCACAGGTGTGTCCTAGAAGCTTCAGGGCTTCTGTGATAGTTTTTAGTTTTGCTTTTTAACTGGGAACAGTAGTGAAAGGAGATTCTCTATTTCACATAAGACTGAGAAGTCTGCATGAGCTCCTATGAGATGACCTCTACACACCTAAGACCAGGTATTTCTATACCACCTGTTGAAGACCACCCAAAGGCAGGCATCTTGGCCAGATTCTCCCCATGTAAAGAGAAGATCTTCAAGCATTGGTCGTGTTAGGGCTCACTGGGGGCATGAGGAATCCTCCATACCCAAGACCTGGTCATTCAGCATTTCACAACAGGAGCTCCCAGCCAGGCCCAGGGAAGCTGACCACAGGCGTCATGTAGGTAGTCTGTGTGAGAGCCATGGGGTTGTTGAGAGGTTCTGATCTGGACTTGAAACAGGATCAAACAAATCTAAATTGTCGCTGGATGCTGTGTTTCTAAATCCTGACTGGTTTTCAGACTTCCGTAGCATTGGTGTAGCCTACATCCATGCTCCAGAAGTACTTCCCTTTAAGAAAACTAGCAGATTTTTCTTTGTTAGCAATGTCATTTGCTTGTTGTGGGGGATGAGTTAGGGAGGTGGCTATGAGAAGGTTTGTATTTGGGAAGGATTTTCTAAACACATAAAGAATAAAAATCTCTTCCCAGAAAAAAAAAAAAAGTATTCATTAGGTTGTTGAGGTCAGGGATCCAGAGAGGTGGACTCTGGTTCCCCTTCCTCATCCACAGCGGCAACTTCCACTGTTAGTCAGACTGAGCTGGAGCTTTTCCACTTCATTCTTTACACTGGGTAAGCAGAGGTGCGCAAACATCCTCCTCCAGGGATTTGATTTCAAAGCTCTTGTAATTTTTTCTTTCATGCATACTTTCAGCCACTGCCAACTATTCCTTTCTTTTTCTTTCCGCTCTTCCCATTTCAAGGTCTGGTGGGACATCAGACCTTCCTCAGCTTCTGCCTTTTAAGAGGTTGGACAGACAGTCAACATCTTGATCCTAGTGGTCCCAGAGGATGTTCAGTGATCCTCCTGCCATGGCTTCTCCTCATTAACAGAGGCTCATTTCCACTGCAGCTTTTTCCTGACTTTGTTGCTTTCTTTCTCAAGAGTTTACTAGTTGTAGGGTTTGATGATTTTTTTACCCTGCTTGCCAAAACCCAAAACATTTAAATGTTTGCCTTGCCTCTCACAATTGAAAGAACCTAGCATGCTAAGATGTGGGTTTGGGAGTTCAAAACCCAGGCAAGAGGAGATTGCCAATGCTTTAAAGCAATTCATTTCCAGAACGGAGGGGAAAGCAATTCTGTCACGGTCTATATTTTATTATCCATCTTATGATTTGTACGCCAGGAGGACAGAAGGGACATATTCTCTCTCTTGGATTGGCCAAAATAACTCATAGCACTTTTTAAAATCAATTATATTGCATAGCAGCTCTTCAGCAGCTCAGCCTGGAACTGCTGTCAGATCTCAGAAAATAGGGTTGTCAGAGACCTTGAGAAGCCCTTGATCCAGCCCCAGGGTGTGATCAAAAAAATCTACGTGATCTCTGATTACTCTTTCACTAGCCTAATCTACTAAAAATGGTTTTGCTCCATCAGACTTCAAGCCCCCCCTGCTGCTGTATGTATCCCTTCGTGCTTTACAGGCTGCTCCTGCAGGAGGACTGACCTCCCTGATGGAACCCAATCCATGATCGGGTTTTGATTCTGTCCACCACCTTCTTGAATTCCAACTTTACTGCAGACCTGGAGTAGGAAGTTTATTCTTAAGACTTTGGTTTCCTTTAGTGAAAGTAAAATACCCAAAATTACGTATGTTTGATACTGCGTAGTTGTGTTCCCCTTATGGTTCTGGTTTTGTACTGGAGGATTCTGTAGGTATAAAGACCCAAGCTACTCTTAAATGTTTTTTAGACTTTTTTTTTATGAGAACAGATAGTTTTATAGAATTTGAAAGTCTGCACAAGCAACAAATTAAGAAAGTTTTCAAAGACATGATTTCTGAACTCCTGGGTAAGCCTCCAGGTCACTGACTATGGGTTTAAGAAAAGGGTCAATCCTTTTTTGATGCCTTTTTTCTTGTGGATGACATGGAAAGAAGTAACATACCAGAGACTGGAGATGAGTTGGCTAGAAGGGCTGTCAGTCCTAACTAAGTGAGGAAATTTGTTCAGGGTGAACAAAGTAGCCCTAGAACGCAAGTCTTAAACCACCTATTTAGAAAGGAGGCAGTATTTCTGTTGGAGTGGGACAGGTGATCTGTAACATCTACTAACTAACACCTCCCCAGAACAAAACTTCATTAGAAGCCATTCTTTTTTTCTGCTCCTTGTGGAAGGTTTCAAGGTCCTGTGTTTTGTTAAATAGGTTCATTTAATTCACTGCTGAATGGCAGCAGAGCTGAAAATCTCAGCAGTGCCACTAAGTGAAGCTGCCCTGCTCCAGCAAAGCTGCTCCCTTCAGCAGCCCCACCTCTCTCTCCTGCAGAGGGGACTGCTGACAACGTGATGGGGAACTTTGCAGTAGGTGACTCTTCAGCCATATCCACCTGCACCACAGAGAATTTGCTCAAGAGTAGGCTTGGTTAGCAAGCCCAAAATACCTCCATATAGTCACGAGCATCTATTTGTGTATAAAATTGTCATTGCACTACAGCCAGCAGTTCGGATAAAGGTTAATTACTTAGATAAAATGAAAAATCTAGGTTCATTTACAAATGGACATAAAATGAAGTCTCAATTATTATAACTTATTTACACTGTCAACTTAGATGAAAGTATATTCAAAAATATTGCTGAAAGCTGGGGCCCTGGGGCCTGATTCTTCAAAACCTTAATGGCACTAGTAGTTCTTATCCTCTGAGTGGCAGCATTTGAGTCAAGTGAGTAAAGAGAGAGTAGGGCTTTTGTTTTGCGGAGAAATAAAATTGATCTTATTTAAGAATAAAGTGCATAAAGAATTCCTTCCTTGCCCAAAAGTCATGCATATTTGATTTGGATAGTTTTGTGCTACAGTAAATTCATAGCAAATATAAATAGACACTTCATGTATTTATTACTCCAGAGAGACTTGTAGATGGATTTCACCTTACTTACCATACCAGAAGCAAATTATGTTGAAATCCTTCCAAGATCTGAAATGATATGTTTATAAATTCTCCTTATTGAACTCTTGGCCTCAAGTAACTTTATTATAATAAAACATTTAGGTGTTTATTTTATTTTTTTATTTTTTGAAATGCATTCTGTTTACTGCAAGAGAAGTGGCAGCAGTTTGTAATTTCACATCCATCAGATGAATTTTATGCTTCAGAACAATCATAAAGCATAAATGCACCAAATAATAAAATAACACCCCAGCATATCAGATAAGTAATGAATTTCTGCATATGCTGTTGCTTTCATTATGCTGATTTACAGCCACTTTAATGTACACAGTCTTCTTAAACAACTTAGAGTTGATTGTTCTGGAACTAGACTGTGATTGAAGATAATGTACTGGCGCTTCGCCATCTTTTAGGAAAGTTGTCTGAATCCCTCTGGGGGCAAACAATCATGGATTGAAGGGTTTAGGTTATTCAACATACAAATTACGTTCTAGCCACTAAAACCAATTGCTGAAGTGTGGTGCAAGCAAAATCAACATCACTGGAGCTGCTGACAAGCAAGCAGTGAGGGACCAGGGTGTCTGTAGGTGTGTCAGTGTCTTGCAAACCATGTGTCAATCCTGAAATCTTATCTCAAGAATTCCTGGTGCACCCAAGGTAACTTTGCTTGAGGATTTAATGACATTATGCAATTCCAGCAATACTACGCATTATTTGTACTTGCGTGCGATAGCCTGGCAGAATCCTTTTTGGCAGCAGTTGGTGTGTGCAGGCAGAAAAGCATGCGGCGTGAAACCCTTACTGAAGGAGGATGGAGCTTTCCAGGTTAGGATTTCCACCAGTGCCCAGAGCTCCAGAGGCTGGAGGAAGGAGACCCCCTTTGGAATAGAGCCAGTACCAATGTGCCTGCTTTGCGTCCCGGCGCCGTGGGATGTTGGGCAGTGACACCAGCTTCTGAGTTACAGAGATGCTTCTTAAAGTGTTGGAGATTCCTCGTCCTGATCAGCGTGAGGCTAAGCCAATAACTATCTGTCATAACTGGGACTAAAGCAAATTTGCCAGTTTAATGGCAAGGCCTGGGAGGCCAGGTGTGAAACATAACTAGAGAATACCCCACAAAAACTTGTGAACCTCACAATGGCCACGGACCATTTCAGGAAGGAACTGTCTTTTCCTTCTCAAGCATCACTGCTGCAGGCACACGCTGTCACCAAGTTCATCTCCATCCCCACCCTGTTTTGTCAGGACAGCTCTGAGCAGCAGCCACTAACATTGCATCACACAAAACAGATTGACAAAATCTCTGGTTCCTTCCCAAATCTGACTTTTCCTGCTTAACACCCTCTGCTCCTCTTTACCACCCAGCACTCGACATCCTTGCAAGAGCAACCCCTGAAGCTACAAAGCAATAAATGCCAGCAGTGGCTGTAAGTGGGAGTTAAAGCAAGTGCTGGGCTAGAGTTTGCTGCCAGAAATGTGGCTGGAATTACTACAACTGTTATCTCTTTTAATCTTATCTCTTTTACAGGCTCTCTCACCAGCTTCCCATGAGCTGTCAGCATTGTAAGAACATCAATTAGGTGTCCATTAGTACTGCGGATATCACTTTTCATGCCGCATTATGGAGATACAGATGTATAAAATGTCAATATTTTCTTTCCCTGCATTATGTTAATCATGCTGTAAGTTGCCACACTAACGGTCTTCGCGAAGGCTGTGATATTTATGCTGATTTAACATTTACAAGCCGCCAGTCTGCCTGGGCGCTGCGCTCCACACAAACACGTGTGAAAGGCTAATGGGCTGAACTGAAAAATGTGTCTGACTTAAGTAATTTTATAAACACTTTAAACACATTAGGACACTTACACTTCTCTGCAGACACCAGGCCTGGTCCTATTTGCCATCAAACTGGTGGCAAAATTCCCACTGACTTCCCTGAGACCCAGCTCACTGTGCCTTAACAAAATAAATGTAAAAGAAAATGTAAAATAAATGTGCAATAAATGTAGAAAATGCAGAACTGCTTTCCACCCACACCGGAGAACTCCCCAAGTCCAAGATACACAGGCTACATGTTTGGAGCCAGGACCATGCCTCGGATGCTCTGAGAGCCTGTTTTGCTGAGGAGGAATTTGCAGAACAGCAGTTTTTGGAGAAGGATTTATTCCTCCCCCTTTCCGAGGGTAGGTGCCCACGGTACTTGTGCCGTGTGTGAGCTGCCTCATAGATACGTAGAATTAAGTGAGCTGGGTCCTGCCATCCAGTCATACGTATTGTGATGCTCTTCTGGGCTTAAGGCTGGACTAAATGGACATCTGAGAACACTACTCAGCTGTGCTGCGTGTGCAGTGTTGGACGGACAGGTGGACTGGGGCACAGGCAAGAGCATTTCATGAATTCACACTGCAAGGAGCAAAGAGGATGGGACATATCAACTCACCCCCCCCCCCAAATAGATTAGTTATCTTCTTAAGCAAGGGGTTACTTAGAAAAGGTGCTGAATGACTTCACCGTCAGCTTTTCCTTCCCATCAGCACCATCTTGCCAACTCCCAGTGCAGTTCCATCCCCTTCTGCTCCATATCCCCACACAGTCCCCAGAGCATTACCCTCCTCATTCTTCACCTCTCTCCTTTGCCTACAGAAAATTCAGCAAAGCAGAGGCTGCTGCCGCCACACTGATCATGTTGTCCTTTTGTCTCTTCAGACACTGTTGTGTCCCCTTCAGACATCTGCTGCTCCCCATCCTTGGCAGCCTTCTGGGCCAGAAGAGACTGCGTAGGCGTGTGCTCAGCACCAAACACTCCCCTGATCCACAACAGGAGGTCCCAGGCCTGACGGAACACAGTAGCTGCTCCTGCTGCTGACAAGTTGGTAATGGAGAAGCCTGTTGGTTTCTTTTAATGGGAGAGTAATTTCTGTTGACATTGTTTGGTCTAAATGTTGTTACCACAGTACCATCCTCATTTCACAGCACTTATTTCATACAGCCTTGACATGATAACAATGTCCACTTAATCTTGCATGGAAATTTCCTTTCAGTGTCCATTGGTCTCCACTGATTTATGCGGACGCTGCTTTCTTGTGTCACCGCGAACTGCTCTCCATAGATTTTCTGTGTCATTGATTTGCCATCATCTCCACAATCCAATACAATTTTCCTCCACTTGCATTTGATATTCTCATGTTGACACCAAAGACCTGCATCACTAATATTGTATTAACATCATTCTGACAGGAGAACAAATCCTCGTGCTAATAACAGTTACTGATGATAACTCACCATAATGCAGTTGCCAGTAATTTGCTTCCAGAGGATTCAGTCTTTGGACGTGACATCTGGACATCCTCTCCAAAGTGTTGCTGTTGATCGTACCCTGTAATGCAGCTTTCTATCTAAATGAGTAGTAATAACTGCAACATCAATATTTTGACTGACTGGATCTTCAAAGACCTTTGCAAGCAAATATTTAGTTCTCACAGCAACCTAAGCAAGAAATAGACTTCCCATTCCATGTAAGAATAAGCTGGGGAGGTTTCTTAATTTTGCTTCCTGAAAAACTGGTAGAGGATCCTTGGAGTAAGCAATAGCCCAAGGGCTATGTCAGTTATGTGGGAGACCCAGGGTCCATCCGCTCCTCTACCTGACCCAGACAGGCTCCAGATGGCTGCCCTGACCTGTTGGCCATTCCCCACTCAAGGATCTCATTTTTCTGTTACAGTCAAAAATTCTGGCTCAGACCCTAGCAATCTCTCTCAACAGAATTTAATCAGTAGTGATATGTTCCCATGAAAAGTTTCAGTTTCAATAAATCAGCATTTTCCAAGAAAAAAACATCTGGTTGGAAAACTCCCAGCCCACTCACATCTCTGCTATCAGCTACAGAAAGTCAATATTATTCTCCATCTTCAGGACTGCTTCTACACTCCAATTTTTTAAGAAAGAGAAACTATGGTCCTGATAAAGGATATGATTTTTTTTTCAGAAGTGCCTGAATGATTGAAGACCCCAGCAATTTCATAGGATGCCTGTTCCAAACTCGCTTGTAAGCTTTTGAAAATCCCACCCCAAATCTATCATCTTTAAAGTCTGGGGTTAAAAAAAAAAACAGCAAAAGCTAAATAAGAGCTTATTCAAGACCACACAGCAAGATCATATTGTCCACACTGCAACGAGAAGAGAAGGTTTTGAATGCCCTTCTAGACAAGATGTGGGCAGGGCAGCAAATCCAGACTCTGTGCAAGCCGTGCTGGTGGAGGCAGCTCTTTTTTCCCCTTAACAGCCACACATGTCACTGGGCCACAGCTCCACTTCTTTACCAAAATAATTTGAACTGCCCAAAGCCACAGCAGGGCCCCTGCCAAAAGGAAATGTTGGGGCCACAACCCACAGGTGTGTTTTGATGAACTTCGTTGAGAAAGTTCCTCCAAGTTCAGCCAGCAGAAGCTATGGATGAAACCACTCCTCTGTGTATTGTCCATTAACAGAAGACCCAAAGTAGCCCAGTAGTAGTACCCAAAGTAACTTCCAGTATCAAACCTGACGTACTCAGAGCCAACAGAGAAATTGTGGGGAAAACAAAAGGATTTCCTGAGCTGCCCACACCCCCTGTTCTACCTGCTGAACCAACCTATTCAGCAGAGAGCTTTAGGAAAGCTCAGTATTAAATTGTCATTTTGTCAATAAAGTGTCATTTCATCAATAGTACATCCAGGTAGCCAAATGTTTCTGCATAATTAATTCAACTGATGCATTAAGGAATGTTATACACAATATTAATCAAAAAGTACTGTCAATGTAAGGACCATATATAAAACCTGCTAAGAAAACTTCAAACCTGCTTGAAAGCTAAGCTCTTTTTTCCAAGATGATCATTCAATCTAGGGAGATGTGGATTCTGCTATCGAAAATGCCATGAAGAAAATAGCATGACTGTCCATTAAAATATATTATTTAATTCCCCAAATTGTGTCCTTGTCAGCAGGACTTTACTGGGATCTGAACATAAATTGTACCATCTGACACATGGGGATCACTGAGACCAGAGCCTTAAAGGAAGCAGGATTTGTGGTTCTTGGGAAATTCTACAATTTTGACATTTGGGTTTGTTCTGAATAAACTGCAAGATGTTGTAAAATTTTCTGAGAAACTACGGCTTTGAAAATGCACTGTCAAGTCAAGTAAAAGCATCTCCTTGCAGTTTGGATTGAAATGCTTTGCTGTGTAAATACAAAATCAATTCTGCAATGAAAAATAAGAGTATCGAATCCTAGGACTGCCAGAAATTCCTCCGTGAGCAACTGCTGAGCACAGCGGCAGCCGATCACCCAGAGTATTGACCACTGCTGACCTCTCCCACTCCACGCTGACGTCCTCTTTGCGTGGCACTCTCCAGACACTGCCTCTTGCTTCCCCGTTCCCCCTCCCCGTCACTGTATCGCAGACCTGGACCCCCTGCCCATCCTCATCCTCCCCATCCCTCCTCACCTCCCACCACCCTCCCTCTCCCTACGCAGCTGTGGCTTTAGCATCCCCACCTGCCTCCATGGTGTCCAGCTCTGAATTTCCCCGCAAGCCCTCGTTGCAGGTGCGGTACCCATGATTCTTGATGAGCATCACTCACCTGCATCCTTCCTCAGCCCATTTCCCTCGCTGTGGTCAGGTCTGAGATCTCGCTTCTCCGGTACCGGCTGCTGCAGTCCATGGGAGGCAGAAAAAAAACAACGACAGAGAGAGAAATCCTGCTTGAATCCTGACCAGGGTTATCTCTGGAGCAAAAGCAGTCCCTGGGAAACACAGCTGAAGAGGCTCACCAAGGAGCCGCTTTGGAAAGTTTTATGATTTGGCCAAAGGCTGGGTTTGTGGGATCGATGACAGGAGGTGTGCTCCGTGCCAGGGGGGTCTGATCCGCACCAGCTGCAGCCATAAATCACAGCTCAATGGGTATGCAAACACCCTCACTGGGAAGACTTGAAGCCAGGCAAAACAATGACAATATTTCTTAGCCTGGGTCTTGGAAATGGCTGAGCCATTTTTGCTGACCAAAAAAAAAAAAAAAAAAAATATATATATATATAAAAAGCAGACAGATATTTTAGCTCAGGAATTTCAGCCCACATTGATTAAATGTGGTGAAATTAGAAGCAAGTAAAAAGAGGTTTTAGAAGCGGTATTTTAGGCATATTTATTTACAGACAAAATCAGCAGCTCTGCCAGCAGCAGCAATAATTCAGGCAGGGTAAATACAGCATCGCTCTCACTCCTTAGAGAGATACCGTAGTACAAGGCTCAAGGGAACAATGCAGCTGCATCTACAGGAACTGTGCTGGATTTTATACTGACAATATAGCTGCGTATTTTCAGAAATTTTTCAATCATTTTATTTACATGAATCATTCTACCACAGAAATATCTCCTCTGTAATCAGAAGAGCTGCACGAGCAAAGCAAATTATTTCTGCTCTTAAAATTAGTTATTTTGTTCTGAAGTTAATAATATGAACTTCAAACAGTTTTCTAGGCTTCTACAAACAAGATCATATTCTAGAAAATTTAATCATGGTTGTTATTAACTCCATTACATTCTTGTGATTATTTCCTATCCTTAACATGGGAAAACTGATGCTACAAAGTGTTATCTGTCCCCAGAAAATTATAGGTGGCAAAACAAGTTGCCACATCCTGCACAAATAAGCCAGTAAAGCAAAGAAACCACTTAGATTTATCTATTTTATTTGTGTTTGATATTTTCAGTGTGTCTGCATTTTAAATGTATTTTAATGTAAAGGTTAATGGAGTTTTAATAAAGGGCAGATGGCCACTCTAATTGCAGAACACCCAGCATACTCTTTTAAAAACCTCTTTAGCTGGCTAGACAGATATTAATAATTCTGAATGCCATTAGAAAAAGCAGAGGTTTGAATCAAACGATTCTTCAAAGTTAAATTTATTATTAAAGCAAAACTGCAATCATTGCATGTATTTTGCAAAGAAAAATTGTATTATCAATATATTTCCCATCAAGTGATCCTGTGAACTCTCTGTTATCTATTATCTAGAGCTAAATTATATATACGAAAGCAGCAAATGTTGAACTTCTTATTATATATTGGTTTTTTATCCAGATGTCAACTTTCAGCCTTTTTTTTTTAATTCTCTAAACATTTCACCAGTCACACAGTCTCCTCCTTGCTTCACTAATTTCATCTTTTTTTGCAAGAGCGTGATTCCTGGGTCACATAACATTATGCATGCACATCGCAATCCCTGGTATGTGTCTTTAAAAAAAGAAGGAAAAAAAGGAAATAAAAAGCATGAGCTATTTTGTGCTGGGCCCTGTGCCAAGCAGAGCCTCCTGCCTCCAGAAAATACAGCGAAAGCAAACTATATCTATGAATATCCTCCGAGCAGCCAGTTCACTGGGAGCGGAAGGTGGCTAAATGCTACAAGGGAATGAGGAAGACACAGGTACAAATCCTGTGGGTTTTATTGCCAAAATAATTTAATTCTATCAGCATTTAGAGCCAGGCACTTCAAAGTCCCAATTAAATCCTCAGGAGCGCTGGTGTGAATCTGAAGTCACAGAAGAATAACCGTGTAACACCTGAAATAGTTTAAACCAGACAGCTGTCTTCTGCTTTGGAAATAATTTCTATAACCTCTTCCTGCCCCCACTGCAGACCCCTCCGCACAAGCCCATGTACACCATAACCATCACCATCACCCTCTGAAATTAGCAGTTACATTAATAAGGTTTTGAAATATTGGCTGGAATGCAGTTTGGGGCTCTACAATGGAAGAGAAGTGAGTTTTATATCATTTTATGAATGGACATTAATCAATGCTAAATCACAATGAGGGTCTTATGGAATCACATATTACAATCTCCTAAATCGCATGAGGAACTTGCCGTGATTAATGTTGCTACAACGACATTTGATACAATTAATAGTGGGAGCGGTTCACGTTTAGGTTTCACCACTTTAGGTGCTTTTTCTGAGCCCACCAGGGATGAGAGGGACCTTTGGAGCCCAGGCCAAGAAACAATAGTATTTGTCACTTTATTAATTTGCCCTTACGATTCATCCTTTATCCTTCCTGACATTTATGTGGTTCCTCTGACATGCACACCAGAGGCCCAAACAGTCCCAGAGCTGAACAGCGTGAAGGTGAGGGGAGTCTTCGTGTGTCTCCTGGAGAGGTGGCAGGTGTCACACTCCCCATCCACATGCATCTGTTATTTCTGCAAATAATTCCTCTAAAATCAATTGTGAGAAGCCTTGCCCCCTTGAAGAGGGGTCCCAAGGAGATGTGACTGGAGAGTGAGGCTGGGACCACCTGAATCTCGAAAGGCCAAGGCAGCCTCCAAGATCTGCAGACCCAAGACCCTCCTGGAGCACTCCCATTTGGAGGAACCAGTGACACCAGGTAAGTTGGGGACAGCAAAGAGCAACTCTGCCTGCTGCAGGGAGTGACTCTGAGCCCGACTTTTCTCTGTCCAAGCCCATGGCAATCAGAGAGAGCTTCAGTGTCACCCCAGACATGGGTGGGAGGGACTTGACTGTCCCAGGTGTTTAAGCACGAGTCAGTGATGGGCCACCCTGAAAGCCTGTCAGGATGAGGGATGTCCCAGGTAACTGCCTACAAACGTGGGATCTGAGACACCCAGCCCCCTCGGTGGCCCTCACATGCTGGGGGGTAGGATGGGGTGGGCTGGACCAGGCAGGAGGCACCAGCTGAGCAATGATGAACCAGGACACCTGGGGAGTTTGTGTCCCCCTGCACCAAGGGGCAGCCCCAGGAGAAAGGTGGTGCAGAGCATGTCCCCCACACCCCTACACTGTCACAAGCCAACCATGCTTGCCTGTCCACCTCCGTGCTTCTGCCAGACACCCCTCCCTGGAGCCAGCCTGCTCCTGGGGGGCTGCTCCCTCAGCCTTGTGCGTGTTCAGATGTCCCCCCATGGATTTTTGGGGTCCCCCCATACCTCACAGCCTGGGGACAGAGCCAGCCCAGCTCACGGAGAAGGTGGGACTGTGTCTTTGGCTGCTCTGGGAGGGGGGCTGCATCAGGGGCAGGATGACCCATGCTGCCCACCCTGTCTTTTAGGACAGCTCTCGGGGATCTTTCCTACAAGGGAGAGGGGAGCAGAGAAGGTGAAAGAGCACTAGGCACCCCGTCTGCTGCTCATACATGTCCCCCTCCATCCCACATGTGCCTGGGGCACTGCTTGGGGTGGGGGGGTGAGGACACACAGACCACCCCGGGCAGGAGGTGGCTGGTTATTTAATACCCAATTATAGGTATTTAACACGTATTAAATACCCCGTTATTCCCTCTCTAGTCCCCAGAACAGGCTCCTGCCCGGGACAGGAAGCGGGGGCGTCCCCCCGCACAGCCCCTGCGCTGCCGCCTGCCTGCTGCGCCTGCACTGGGGGCGGGAGGCTGCGCAGGGGAGGGTTTGCGGGGGGAGCTCCAAAGGCGTTTCACAGCCCCCAAAGCATCCCAGGGCTTTGCTGGGAAAAAACCGCAGCTTTTCCCCCAAAGCGCGGGGTTTGTCCCTAACCCGCCGTTCCTGTGCAGCGCCGGCGCAAGACGCGGCGGGAGCGATTTTCAGAAACCTGCGCGGTGCGAAGCCACCTCGGGGCGCGGAGGGGCAGCGGTGCAGCCGGTCCCGAGCGCGTAAAATCCCCGCGGTGTTTCCGAGTGATCCATTTAGCCAGATGTTTAAGACGTATGAGAGAAGAGTAGTTAAAACCCACATTATATAGTTCTGCCTAGTCTAAAATTGCACGCGCTGACCCATATATTTTAAACTGTAAACGGACTCCAGTCATTTAAAATATTGCAACGTCGATAGGACTAATTAATTGGAAATAAGAAACGAAAGAATACAATTAAACGAGGAGAGAATCATTTTCTAATTTAATAGCGGGACATTTATAAAGATCACAAGCTAAAAGGCATCGAATGATCCTATCGACGGAGTGTTAAATCAGCGCAGCTGGAGGGGGGGCACAGCCCCAACCCCCGGCCCTCCTCCTGCTGGACGCCGTTCCCCCACCCCACCCCGCACCCTCCGCGGGGTTTCGGGTGCGGGACGGAGCGCGGCTCATCCGCGGGGGTCAGGGGGTGCGGGAACGGCGTCCGCGGGGGAACGGGGGGCAGCAGAGGCGGCAGAGCGGCAGCTCCTCGTCTGCGCGGTGCCCTCAAATATTGTGATATTTTATTAGCCCCCATTTCCTAACAATAATTTATTGCGATAAAACAGACACCCGGGGTCCTCTTAAATTGTCTTTTCATAATGAATAAATTTAAACTGGCTAATTAATATATAAACTAACCCAATTTGTCAGGTTGATTTGTATTTTAGTTAATTGTGAAAGTAATTACCACACGGGCAAATTAACAGCTTTCTGGAAATGACCAAGGCAGGGTTTTTATTTCCTTCCTGGGTGAAGAAAATTCATTTTTCCCAGCTCTTGATGTGATGAATAAAAGTCATAAATCTGGGTGATTGGTGCAGGCAGAGTCTAAATGGCTTCATATTTCATTTTAGGTTTAATAGAAATATTCATGCTCTGTTTTAATGAAATTAAATTGAAGGGGGGTGGACTGAGGGGCTGTCGGTTGGGGCTTAAAGGGGCAGCGCACATTTGGTGGGCTTTCTGTTGTTTTCTTGCGGACGAGCAAAAACTGTCAAGCGCTCGTTATTCCACACGAACCGCGCCTGATGCGAGGATTTCAGCGGTAGTAGAAATAAATTCAAAATTTTTGCTTGACGTTTCCTGAAGAAAAAATCCAACAACAGCCAGACAAACCTTTGGAAAATTGTTTGTAGGAAAAAGAAAAAAAAAAAAGAAAAAAAAAAGAGAGAGAGATTTTTAAAAGTATCCTACCACAGGTACAGCTTTTTCCCCGAATACAGGGGTTTGGGGTGAAGAAAGGTTTTTGGCAGTCCGTTTGCAAACTAGCACTTCTCTGCAGGAATGATACCTTGCACAGAGGCTGTCACCTCCGGTCACCCAGCAACGACAGGGACAGGGTGCTGGTGCAGACCCACCCGTGTTTGTGACCTGCCCGCGGCCCCCCGGGATCTCCTTTCCCGGACGAAAGAAAAAAGTTTGACAACTCGTGAGCATTTTCCAAGTACCCGAGGCTGGTTATACCAGCCCGGTTACCCGGAGGGGCTCGTTTTCTCCCCAGAAGAGCCGGCAACTCCCCCCCCCCCATACCCGGGACCAGCCCCCCCAAGCCTGGTGGTCCCCCGGCTGGGGACCCGCCGCCGCTCCGTAATGGATCTGATCTGTGACTTGTTGATTTCCCCTGAGCAAATACGGCTTTGATGCAGTCCCGGCGAGAGTGGTTAGCTGATGAATTGACAAAAACTAATCAGCTTTATTGGGAAACAGGTTAAGGGCAGCAGAGTGTCAATAATTCTCCGCCTGACCCCCTCATCCATTAGGAGAGGCAGGCTGATTAGACCGAGGAGACCCTGTGCTTTTTGCACTGAAATTGCTTTCATAAACTCACCATTATTAGCAGTCAATGCGAGAGGCTAATTTAGAGGAGACATCCCGAGGATGTCACATTTATCAAGGAGGTTTATGTATCATTATCTCATTTACAGAATGTCGTGGTGTAATAAGTGTTTTTGGCAATAAAGCTGGCCCCGAGCCTGAGCTTTGTAACGGCTTTGGACAGACCGGCCGGCGTGGGGACACCAGGATGTGGGGGGGGGGGGGGCTTA
>WKFP01014333.1:914314-981520 GCA_011057875.1 Pterocles orientalis
TTTTTTTTTTTTTTTTTTTTTTTGTGGGGGGGGGGGGGGGGTGTCTGTTGTTTTGGTGTTCGGTTTTGGTGGTGTGTTGTGTTTTTTGGGGTTTTTTTTTTCGTTCAAAGGCAGTTTCCCACCCCTCGCTGCTGATTTACGCTCTCACAGCGGCCGGTGCCCGGCGCTCCCCGCCTGCGGGGGAGTCCCCAGCGGTCCCCGGCCCGGCGGAGGGGTGCCCGCCCGCGGTGCCATTAACTAAATCCGGCGGGTACGGGCGGGCTGGGAGCACGGAAGGGTTAACTAAAGCATTAAATGGAGCAAATTGCTGCTCCCCGGAGAGCCCGGTGCCCCTTCACTCTGTTTTATTGTCTCGCACTTGTTATACTCTTGGGAAATCAAGAGCCATATTTTTCTTTATTTAACAGATTTAATTTAATTTTTTTTTCTGTCCCTGTGGGGGATCCCCTGACACCGCAAGCCGAGAAACCCTGGAGCCGGAGGCTGGATAACTGTCCATCTCACCCCAACCTCCTTCCACCGCTTCTCCTGCCTCCCCTACTCCCCAGCCCGGTCCCGGCGGATGCCCGGCCGTGGTGGGGCGGCTCCGCGCTCACCTCCTCTCCCCCTCCCGCTCTCCTTTCCCAGCCCAGGCGCAGTCCAACCTTCTGGGGAAGTGCCGCCGGCCCCGCACAGCTTTCACCAGCCAGCAGCTGCTGGAGCTGGAGCACCAGTTCAAGCTCAACAAGTACCTCTCCCGTCCCAAGCGCTTCGAGGTGGCCACGTCGCTGATGCTCACCGAGACGCAGGTGGGTCCCCCGGTCCCCCCGCCCCGGCGAGGGGCAGAGGAGGGATGCTGGAGGAGGGGGGCGGTGGATGAGGAGGTGTCTGTGTGTCCCCCAGGTGAAGATTTGGTTCCAGAACCGGCGCATGAAGTGGAAGCGCAGCAAGAAGGCGAAGGAGCAAGCTGCGCAGGAGGCCGAGAAGCAAAAAGGAGGCGGTGGGGAAGACAAGGGGGATGAGGACCTTCTGCTGGCCCCCCCGGAGAAGAGCGGTGGGAGGAGGATGCGGGAGCTGCCCGACAGCGAGCCAGAGGATGAAGAAGAGGAGGAGGAGGAAGAGGAGGCGGCGGCCGGGCGATGCTGTCCCTACCACTCCTCCGACTGCTCCGAGGGGGACGAGGAGGACACGCAGTCCAGGGGACGGCATGGAGCCCCGGCGCAGCCCTAGTGAGCTCCCCCTGCACGCCCCCCTCCCTCCAGCCGCGGGCTCGGCCCGTCCCGTCGTGGGGGGAGCCCCGCCGCTCCTGGTGGGCACAGGCCCCGCTCCCCCACCTCATTTCGATTTCTCCCTGCTTGGAGGGGGATGGAGAAGAGGATGCCCCGCACGTCGGGCAGGGAAGAGGATTTATGGTGAATACAGTGTTATTATTGACTGAAAATCAGACACAACTTGAGCTCCCCCCTCCTCCCGTCTCTGTCCCCTGGAAGTGCGCTCCTTTCGCTGAATATCGGAAATGTTTTGTTCTTACTACGCATCGGGAAAATGGTTTATGTCACGAAAGTTAAAACCGCTGGAAATCTCAATACTGTCTTTATTTTTGTATATCGTATTTATAAAAAAAAATTACCTTTACTTATGCATGCTAAATTATTCCCCAGGCCCTCCCCCCCTGCACCATGGGGTGGAAAATAAACTGTGTTTTGTACTTGAGATGTATGAGCGCTCTGTGGGGGGGGATGCTGGGCTTTCCCTGGCCGGGGAGGGTCTCGGTGCTCGTGGAAGGAAGGGGGAAATTATTTCTCACCTGAATTTAATTCGGTGCCGCAGCCGCTGTGCTGTATCTGACACCGGCGTGGGTCTGTTCCCCTCACCCCCCTTCCAGGGCGCAGGGAAGGAGGGAGCAGCGGCAGTGTCCAGGGGCTCCGGCGGGTGGAAGGGGGCGAGGGGCACCCGCACACCCCCCGGTACCGAGGACAGGACTGCCCCCGACAGCCTCCCCTGCAGCCAAGCGCGGGTTTTTTCGAGAACTGCGGGATTTATCTCGCCGATAAATTTGCAGATCAATTAATTCTTGTCACCGCAGCTCTTCCCCAAATCAATTACAGAGAATTTAAATATAATCACTGGCTCATCCCCACCAGCTCGGGGCCACGTCTGGCAATTTATCCCGGCTAATGAATTACGGTGCGGAGAGGCTCCCGCTCCCGCGTAAGCCTGCGGAGGGAGCCTGCGGCGCCCCCATCCCTCTGCATCCCGGGTGCCGCCGCTCCCCCGTAGAGCTCCGGAGGATGAAGAGCTCCAAAATACCGAGTGTTCCCGCTCCCCCAAGACTTTTTATTATTATTTTATCTTATTTTCTTTTTTTCTTCTTTTTTTTTTAAGCGATTTTTTACCAACTAAACTTTCGCATGAGAGCAGCGTGGCCCCTCTAAACGGCTTCTGTAACAACCCGCCCCGCACAACACAGTCTGGCGGATACAGGAGGTTGTGGCATGAGATTACACGAAGGAAAAGAGTTGTCCAGCACGGAGAGCTTCAGACGGTGCCGGCCGGAGGTGGCATTTCGAGACGATGCGGTTACAGTTATTATTTTACCGGCCCGGCACACCCAGCGCTCCGGGGGGATACGCCGTAAATCACACACATCCACAGGGTAAACCACAGATCTGTATGGATCCCATATGTCAACAAAATTATATCGGGATAAACTTGATTTGGGCTTGATCGATAGCTTCCCCCCTTGCGCAGAAAATCACGTTTGAGGCTCTGATTTAAATTTATAAACGAGTTTCTTTCGGCCGCAGGTTGTAGAGAGTTTGAGGCAACAGAAGAATAAAGGCGCTAGTCTCTCTGCGATTTTCCACGCCGCTGGCTGCGGTTGCATCTTCGTGGGTGAATGCCTCGCCAACACCCACGCAGAGCCGCGCAAAACCCGCGCAGGACCGCGGCTGCTCCTCCGCCTTCCACCCGGCAGGGCGTCCGTGTTATCCACTTCCACCAGGATTTCTCTCTCTGCTTACACCTTAAAATATCTAAAACACATCCGTCTGGAGGGACACATCGTTATCTTAAAAAAAAAACCAATAAATAATAATAAAAATTGTAAATAAATAAAATAATAATTTAAAAAAATCAAGAGCTACCTGAGCTCACCCTCCAAAAAAAATTCTCCTTCAACCATTAATTTCCAATTAAATAGCCCTTAATTAAACTGGCAGATGTGCGCCATCGGGTCAAAAATTTACTGTATGCCCAAGAGGTGTGTGTTCAAACGTGCCTCAGCCCCAAGAAAAACAGCCTTGCGGGGTACAGGCAACCATTCCCGGGCTCTGTATCAAAGCTCTACCGGTGTATTGTGTCTGTCTCAATAAAATTAATCTCTTTAAAGCCCAGCGTCTCACAATAATACCTTCAGTGTTCCAGACTACAAGGGCAAATATGTTTTTCAGATTCTGTTTTTATGGACGGATTAAAGTTTATTTTCCATAATAGGGCACCTAATAAAACTCATAAAGCTCTGTCAGTCTTACAGCTGGTGGCCTCATTTAACACTTTCACTTCGTAAATCATTTTACAACTTACCAGGTGTTTCCAAAACTGAAAGGAGAGGAGGGGGAAAGAGAGCAATGGAGGGAGGGAGAAGAATTAAAGTCACTTAAAATACAGATAGGGTCCTTGGCGGTGGGTGCGTTTGCGTTGTTGCTCGGAAGGGCTTCAAAGAAGGTGTCGACCCCAACGGAGCAGAAAAATCTTTTAATCACATTTCCCACGCTCTTTTGAAGTGAGGAGGCTCGTCCCCACGTGCAGGGCAATCAAAGGCTCGGGGTGATTAGCGGAGCCCGGTAATGTTCGCGACACGCCCCGCGCCCTGCCTGGCCCCGGGGGCAGGTTCCGAGCCCGGCACCGGCCCGGACCCGGCGGCGGCTGCCCCGGAGCCTGCCCAGCCTGGCAGCACCAGAGGGGCCCCGTTGCCTCCCCCAACTCCAGGTCAGCCAGAGGCCGGGTTGCGGAGGTGGAAACATGCTCTCCGACCGAGCATCGCCCTGGGGTCCCACCCGCACCCATCGCTGGGGTGCCCCCACACCCAGCCTTATCCCCTTGCACCTGACCCCACTACCCCTTACTCTGCCCCGGGGTCCTCAGGCTCCCGGTCTGCCTCCACCCCACCCCAGTTTTCCTGTGCCCATCCCCAAGGTGCTCCCACGCCCAGCCCTGGGGCGTCCCCCTGGTGGGGAGTGGGATGGGGGGCGGGGGGGGGCGTCTCTTTGCCTTGAAACCCAGCCCAGGCAGGGCTCACAAGGCTTTCATCTGACTCCTCGTTTGTAATTTCATTATTTGATTTGTTCCCTCCCCCCAGACACAGTAGGTAACAAGCCTATTAAAACTTTCATTGCTGTACTTGAGAAGTGGTAAGTATGAACATGGACCTTTGGTAGACATTTTACTTTAAAAAGCAACATGAATGTCATTAACTGGCAATTTCATAAGCATTAAGTGCTAAAACAAAAGAACCAAAATAGGATCCATATGTTCAAGGTAAACCTGCTAAAAGTCTTTCAAATGGGAAACCATAAATATATAATCCCCCTCAAACTCTCCGTGAAACTGCTGGGAAGGACATACTTCCCTAGCAGAAAGACTGTTGATTATTTCTGAAGTTCAAACTGTTACGCTCATCCAAAACAATGGGATTAATGGCAGTTTTTTCTCTAGTTCTCCCCGAGACCCTGTCCCACACTTCCTCCTCCTCTTACACCTCTTCCCTTGACGTTGGGCTGGCAGCAGCAGGGCCACGGGTGGGAGGGCTGCTGCTCCCTGTGGGATCGCGAGTGGCCACTTCAGTCCATGAATCCTTCCTGGTGCTGATTTCTGTTCTCAGTCCTGATTTCCCTGCCGGGGAGCTACACTAAAAGTTTGTTCCCCAGGTGCCACCTCAGGCACCAGAGATCCCCCAGGGTCATGAATCTCAGTGTAGATCCTCTTCCTTCTTGCCCAACTTTTGTGCTGTGGGTGCTGGGATAACCACACAGTGCTTCAGCTCCGAGAGCAGAAACGTTATTTTTTGATTCCTGAGCTGTATATCATTCCTGTGATGTGCAGGCTGCTGCTTGGTCAGCTGTCTGAACCCCATGAACAGCTACACAGAACAAACAGTGGAAGGGATGGAGCTCCCAGGGGATCTTAGTCTCTCTTGGGCGCTGTGTGTAATGATCAAATTAGTCCTTCTGCCCCCAAAATGCTGGTTCAGGTCTGGCCAGAGTTAAATACCAACTGCACATTACTCTGGGAGTTACTGGGTGACTGTGATCCAGATTTGGTATTTTTCACTAGTACTCACACAATCTGGATCACATCTATGGTGGGCTGGGGTTGTCCTCAAGTAGATGAGGTGGTTTTGTCTTTTCTGGGACTTTTTCCTTTATTTTTCTTGCCTTGAGGAGTGTAACATCTCCTCCAAAGAGCCTTTACAAGGGCAGCGGACCCAGGAGGTATTTACTGTCCTGCTCTCTCCGCTCTGAGGACTGAAGAGCTTTAATTTAACTGAAGTCCTGAGGCTCTCCCTGTGTGGAAATGGAAGCGCCTGCATGGAAATGGGATCACCCACAACGTGTAGGAGGTCAGAGCGCCCATCTAGTGGTCTTTTTCTGATCACAAGCTACTACCAAAATTTGGGGTTCAGCTGCCTTTTGGAAAAGAAACAGGCTTGCTGAGTTTCATTTAACTGGGACTGGTCTCTAAAACCAGTAGATGAGAAGAATGATGCCCTTTTCCTCTTGCAAAACCCAGCAGAGCCAGTGGCTTGCAGTGAATTGTGTAGCTAGAAGGCTTAGCTCCATTTTACTGCTTGCAGGACATTTGCAAGCAGATCACAATTTCCTCTAATTAATCCATTATTTGAAATTATTATTCATAGGACTTCTGTTAATGTTCTTGGCCGATGGTAGCTTTTGGCAGGTGGGCCTTGTGTCTGAAGAGGGAGTACGGATGGACAATGCAGAAGGCACTAATTTGTCTGCCTCCCCTCTCCCCACACAGAGGAGATGGGGATGGGGAAATCCTGTCCCCACCCAGCCCTGCTGGGCTGTGGGTACCATTTCCATAAATACCAGTGAAAGGCAGCCAGAATGGATTTTAACCTGGGGATGGGGCAGGGGAGTGATCCCAATTTAGAACAACATCTCAAGGGATAGGGCAGATTGTCCATCGCCTGGTATCCCCGGATGCCCTTTCTGGAAAGTACGTGAAAGCCAAGCACAGGCTGCTGACCCGCCTCCGGTGCTAATTTCTGCAGTGTAATAGCGGCTGGCGATGCGCAGAGGTCTGCATAGACGATCTAATGATTCTTTCTGGACTTCAAGATGATGAATCTATAAAGCATGTATTGCTGTAGCAGCTAGGTGCAATTTTAGAAATGTTAATGAGTAATTACATAAAGGTTGTCCACAGTCATCGATGTTAATCACTGTTCTTTTGCCAGGGATAATTAAGATGACACTTCAGCAGCATCAGCCAGTGGTTCCCACTGTCTCTGCTGCCTCCTTCTCCCTTCCCAGCTCCTGCCGCAGCTCTCATCCTCCTCCAGGGATCTTCTTGGCTGCCTTCTCCCCTTCCATGTTCTCAGCCCCCCAACTTTTCTGAAGGGTGTGGTTGACTGTGGCCTGAGGATGTTTAAGATATATACGAGCGTGTGAGCTGAGGGTGCCAGGAGAAGCAGATCCGGGTGATGTGAGACAGGGATATGTCGCCTCCATGGTCCTGCCCAGAGCATCACAGCACTCAGCTCTGCTCTGCAGGTAATTTGTTTAGACAATGTGTGCACCTTTCTTCAGCCTCCACCTCACGAAGCAGCTGGTCTTCCCACTTTTTTGCTTTTTTGTGGGCCTTGGAAACCTCTGAAGAAAGGCTCATGGCCAGTATTAATGGCTATGGAGGCACTGGAATAACAGCTGTGTAAGTATACGGTTTGTTGTAATAAAACTCATAAATTTTATCCATATTTTCACTCTTCAGTCTGTGTTCAGATGTTGTTCAGTGTAATGCAGCTTTCGGGTGATGGAAAGCCCACGACGGAGGTTTTGGCAGAGGAGAGAGACCCTGTCTGTGCCACTGCAGTGGGTGGGTGAGTTGCGGTGTGAGTTCATCTCATCTTTCTCCTGCAGATTTCCTGGGTAAAAGAGTTGAACCACCTGCGTGCTCATTTCCTGACTGTAGGACACTAAGGGGACAAGTGTGTGACCCGTTCACTGCAGGGACCATGGAGCTGCACTGGGATGGGGAGGCCAGCCTGGGGGGCTGAAGCTGGATCCCTCCTGGGGAGCAGGAGCTCCCAGTAGCATGCAGGTACCTGGTACTTGCACCAAAAAACGATCTCCTGACCATGAAGCTGCCCCGAGAGGACACGTCTCTCATTGCTCCAGATCCTCATGGGTGCTCTTTTGGGGAGGGGAGCAAGAAAGCTCTTTTATCAGCTAAGGATGGCAAGATACCTGAAACCCCCACTCCTTTATCCTTCCAGATCTTCATCTTTAGATAAACACATCTAGAGGTTATGTTTGAGGGTGGATTTTAGCAGCAGAGGAATATGGGATAATCTCGAAAAAGCTTCATGTCCTCTTCTGCAAAACCTCTTAATCCTCTACCTCCGATAGCTCTGTGCCAGTCCCTGGGCAGCCCTGGCTCCTCCCTGGAGGAGGCCATTTCGGGGAAAGCGTTACTCAGCATCAGTGAGGGTGTCAAAAACCTGGCCAGGAATAAAGATTTGCTTCTCCAGCCCTTTGCAGTCTGAAGGCTCCTCTAAACTCACAAACCTAGTATAAGGTTTCACAAGAATAGGGCAGCCCGAGAAGTATTGATGGGTCTAGTGTCTCACCGGATCTGATTCTCACATTGCTTTCAGACCACAGATAAGAAAAAATGAACCGATTCAAAACCCACAGCAGCTTTTGAGCTGACTCGCTGCCTGCTGCTCAAGCTCTGAAGTGCTGGGGAAGAGCTTCCTAGAGCCTCCCTCAACAGCTTTTATCCTCATAGGAAGCGCTGATGAGCCGCAGTTGCCGTCCCTGCCTTTCTTGCATGGCTTCCTCATCTCTGCTGCACAGTACCTGCATAATCCTCAGCATAACAAAAACCTTCCAGAGACCAACAGACTTAGCTTCAAAACATTTAGTTAGGGAAATTTGGAAAGTAAACCTCATTTAGTCAACATTTTAAGAGTGAATTGAACCACAGACTAAGAAAAAACCCCACCCCATCCTGAATCTACAGCTTTGGCTGAGGAGGAGAGATGATTTTGGGAATAAGATGCAAGCCTAGAAAATGCAATCAAGGTGATTTATTTTTCCCCAGGGTGACACTGAGCATACCTTGACTTATTGAATCTGCATTAGGAAAGTGCATTGCTCCATCCCCGGACTGTAGCTGAAGGCCGTTCCCGCAGTGGGCTTCCCTGCCTCTCGACGACGTTCCCCGTTATTTCACCCCAGGGCTGTGTGCGCCGACACACCCAGGAGAGGTTTGAACTGTCTGAACGGTAAAAGGTCCATAATGGAGTTTTTAATGAAAAAGTGTCATGCTTGGAAATCTCTCACCTATGAAAAATGGAACAACCATTTCACTGGTACTGACAAAAGCCTTTCAAGGAGCTATTCAGAAAAGGTCTCTGCTTGTAATCTCTGTGTGCCTCTCTCTCTGGTTACATTACTTAGTGATTTTTTAACGGACTCACTTTGAAGCCCTCCATTCGCACAAAGCGAGCTGATTTTGGTGTTTGAATTGTTTTGTCCTAGGACACAAGTTTTAAGGAGTATTTGGTGCCAGCTGGCTCTCCCTAAACTTACTCTTAATAGATGCTCATTTCATTTCCTTAAAGCGTTATTAGGGAAACCACATGATATCCGACTCTGAATCGCGCACGCATTTCAATTAGTGGAAGGCTACTGCAATTAGTTTTAAAGGAAGGCTGCAGGTCGCACCAGAATTTGAGGACAGCACGGCTGCTTTATACAGGCAGCTGCGATGTCCATGCCTGTGGGCCTCATGGTAAACTTCACTGGAGGGCGAAGGAAAGTTCTTCCAGGAGATGAAATCACAAAAAGTGGCATATGGTAAAAGAGTCTTATCTCTACCTACAATTTCCTAAAATCAATCCAACCCAAAAAGTCTTGGGTAAAACTTATATGCTGCCTTTGGAAAAGCGACCCTATGGATCAAATTGTCTCCCGAAAGCAAAACTGCTTCATATGCTGCAGGAAAAAAAATTATATATATTAATTCTCTCACACACGGGACATGGCCGGGCACTAAGCCGCTATTAGACTCAATGCAACAAAAATTTGAGTATTAAAGTAGCCACTTGCGTATTTATTAAGCTGGAAGCGCCGCTGCACACATTTGGCACCGGGCTGCTCCCGGGCTGTAACTTTTCACATGCAAAGTTCACCCGTAGAACAATGCGAGCCAAGCGATCCCAGATGTGCTTTAAGTACAGGATTGGGTTGCACACCTTCGCGAGCGCCAGGCAGGGCAGAGCTGCTTGCGTCTGTGCTTTCGGAGCACGACTGATATCAACCCGCAGAGCTGCTTGCGTCTGTGCTTTCGGAGCACGACTGATATCAACCCGTCATCCCCGGTGTGCAGGACAATGGAAAAATGTCAAGTTAAAAAAGCCCTGCAGATACTTGGCCCATTCAGGTGGGGTGTTAAAACCCTGCCAAAAGGACTTGCGAATGATTTATCAGCGTAACACTCCGGCCAAAGCTAAAAACCAGACTTTACTGCCCCGTTAATTTTGATACAGAAAACAGAGAAAGTTTAAAACATCACTGTTCGGCTTAAAATAAAACAAAAATTGAAACCGTCACAATAGCTATGAGGGGATAGTGGTGTTTAAAGGGGGAATTGAAATCTTCTGCTATATAGCTAAAAAAAAGAAATCAAACATCCGGCTTTTAGTGAAACGCATCTAGAGCAGATCACACCACATTTTCCACCGGCTTGTCAGGCGTAAGGATTAGTGTTGCAACCGTAGCTGCTTGGTTTTCCAGCGCAGCGTATTTTTACCAATCCAAAGCTATTCTCCGCTCCTGAAGTAGTAACTCCCCTGAACCTCCTTTACGGAAGAATTTTGGACATTTTAAGTGGCATCTCTCTTATTGGAACCATCAGGAAACACTTCTTATGGAGGTCTGATGTCAACTGTCTAATACTCAATAGGAAGAAATCTCATCGTGGGTGTTACTGAACATTTATTCCACAGCAGACAAAGCAAAACATGTCCAAGGCCAGTGTAACTTCTCCAGCAGCCTCTGCTGCCAGTCAGTGCTTGGCCTGGCAGGAAGCCGCTCACCAGCACTGGGACTTGCTGCTGCTACAGAGACCTTCTCGCACTGACAGCCCTGCTGTAAGGAGGTGACACTTTGGCAGGGCTAGCTTTGCTGGTGACAAGTTTTTCCTCCAGAGTTTAGAATAATATATACACATAAAACATATATAATTTATAGTTATACATATTTTTTATGTATCTATAAATATAAAAAATCTATAACACATTTTAGTACATATATAAATGAATTAATGTCAGCTTTCCTTTTCACATGTGCCTTGTGTCTTTGGGATGTGGCTGGACCACGGAAGCGACAGCTTGCAGATGTGTCTGTACATCAACAGCAGACTCCGACAGGCTCTCCACCTCCGTGAAGCTGTGGCAGTTTGTCCAGTAGGACCACGGAAAAAAACTGTTAAACACAGCAAGATCCAAGACTCAGGAATTCACATTTATCCTGAAAGTATCAAATTTCTGTCTGACAGTTATTCCCTCACTGAATCACCGCGAGATGACGGGACTCGCTCCGAAACACTCGCAGCAACTGTCCTTCTACCATGACTACGACACCATGGCCTGGCAGTGTATTTTGGCTGTTTTCCTTGAAAATCCAGTTTTGAAAAAAGAATTTATGTTTATACATAAATGTGACAAATGTAAAAGCTGCGGGCAGGTAAAATATGTTTTGTTCAGAAACAAAGCAATGGCTCTAATAACTGTAAGTCCAAACAGAAGGTACTAGCTGTTTGGGATAAATAATAACTAACGTGAGTCTAAAAAATATAGGAATTGTAATTTTAGACTGTAAGGTTAAAACCATCTCCTGTAATTGCATAGCAACACCTGCATCACACTGCCTCAGGCAGCTGCAGCAAGTGAACAGACTCAGACCCATAAAACACTAGGCAATCTCTCCACGGGCAAGGGTGGGCGACTCCGATCACCAAGCGAAGCACTCAAACAAGGAACCGGCAGCCTCCCACTTTTAATTTAAGGAAGATGTTTCAAGATCTATCTTGAGAGCAAAGCTGCCTCAACGTCCCAGCTAGAGCAACGTGTTTCCATTGTGTTTCTAGACCACAAACATGTTGAAATGCTGGGTCTACCTAAACTCCTGTAAAAAAGGTAATTAATTAGGTGGCTGCTGCAGTCTAGAGGGAGCAATTTTTACTCACCAAGGTCCTATGCATTCCACAGCAGACAATTTCTAGGGGCTTGCACAGATTTTTCTCCCGAGTCCAGCCTCCAAAACCAAAATACAAGGTTTGGCATGGTTGATTGCACAGGAGTTGTTTACCCACACTCTTCAAAGTTGTGGCTTTTGTATCCATCAAAACATAGCACCAATTCTTCTGCTGCCCATGCTTCTGTTAATTGGTACTAATTTTAGAAGTACTTTAACTACATTTTTTTCCCCTTCTGTCAGTTGCATGTAAGAGGGGAAATAATCAGTTTTGTATGCTTAAAAGCTGCCAATGGTGTGAAACAGGCTGAAGAAAGCATCTTGCTTTGTTCTTCTGATACTAATCTCTTCTTAGTTGTTACTGTGCTAGCATAACCTGGGATTTTGAAACTGGGTCTCTCTGCTTCCAGGACACCTTGTTCCCTACAACTTGCTGTCTCCAACAGAGTAAAGGCAAGAAAAACAGCTCCCTGGCTCCTGGAAGAGGCACTCCTCCATCTGAAAGCATTACTCATACAACTGAGCAAGCACAGTATCTACAATCAAGTCTTTGATAAAAAAAAAATCTTGTCAACCTCTCTTGCTGCAGAACTGAAATTTTTCTGGAGGATGCCTACTGGGAGAAAATTTTCCCAACAGGGGCAAATTCAAAGCAGCAGAATAGATCAATTGGTATCAAATGCAGTCAGGAGGCACCATAAGTGAGCAGACTGTTGAACACCAGAGGGCAAGGCTGGTTATGGAAGCAGGGCTGGCAGCTCCAGCACAGGTAGATTATGCAGATACAATGTATTCTGCAGAGGAGAAAGTGCCTCCCTCCTCCAATTTAAGGTCATTCTCTTCGTGGCAAGACAGCTAGAGTAAAGCTAATACAAACAGGAAAGCCTTTAGAAAATTACAGTTTAATGTATAGTGGTAAAGTGACAAAAGAAACAAACCATTAACACTGAGTGTTATAGAAAGAAATGTACATTATTTTTTTTTAAACATCTCAATGGAAAATAGAAGCAAATTCTTAAGGAAGGTATTCTCTTATTAAAAGACTCGTACTGACATTATTGTTTGTGCCTAGAAAAATTAGATTAACACAAGTGATTAGGAAACTCCAATTTTAAAGCTGTGAAAAACAGGCTAAAAGGGCAATAAAACTATGCTGGGATCTCTAAACCCAATATAATTGGGCAAAGTCAGATCTTCAAGTCGTTTTACTACAGCTTTGAAACCAACTGAAGATCTTTTCCTGACCCATAGTCAGGTAGACAATTCACAGAATTAGTGGATAACTTCAACACTTTAAGAAAAATGTTGATTTTTTCCAAACCTGACTGACCAGTACTTGTGCCATCTAGTGGCCTGTTTCTTCAGGCAAGTACAACGATTAGCTACTAGAAGCCTTTGGTTAAGGCTGCTGCATTAACATTCAGTGGTCAGTATTCTGCAATTATTCTAAATGAAAGGTTAGAACATGCAACGCAGAATGCTACTGCTGACTGGGAGTATCACAGAAGAGAAACTGAACATCTTCTGCAAATACTAACCGCCAACACAAATCACCCGTACCGAAAAGGAACACGACAAAAACATTTTCCTTTTCTTCTTCAATTAAACCTAACTAGTGTGTAGAGCAAAGATACTGTTTACATCAAAAAATGTATCCTTTAGAGTAACACGAATCTCCCAATTCTCAATTATTTGAGTCTGAAAGACTAATAAAGCTTTGCATCTTCATGCACACCTAATTTTTCTGTATGTTTTATTACAAAAACAGAACTATAGCTTCAGTTTGGCTTCTTTTGCTTGCAAAGCCTTGGTTGCCAGCTCAACACGCTCTTTTAACAATCTAGCTTCTTCAGCACTTTTATGGGCTTGTGCATTTTTCAGTAAGAAGTGGGTAAGGAAGAGTTTCAAGCCTTCCCGTAGCATTCCCAGTTTGGGGTTGTCAGATACCCTGCAAAGATACAGATCAAAAATAGTATTTAGTCTTCTACTGTTTCAGAAGTTTCATAATTTATTTTCTTTATCTTCTTCAAATAGAGACATATAAAAAATCCAACCTATAAAAGCAGCTTTTCTGAAGAGGCTTTCAAATTAACAGCTAGTCTACACTGGTTTGGCAAACAGCCCAAACACACTCGACATACAATCGATCCTCAACAATAAAATGGAATATTGGAGCCTTAGACTTGCTTTAGGTAAACAATTACACTGCAGCAGCAAACGAGGCAAACATCACGTTTGAGCTTCCTTGTGTTGCAGCGCTAGCAGTTCAACATCACCTGATTTTTTACTAACTTTATGTGACACTGCAATTTTAATACAACGAAATCATGGACTCATGGAACAGTTTAAATCAGAAAGGATGTCGGCAGGACACCTTGTCTGACCTCCTGTTTAAGGCCAGACTAACATCCAGGTGTGGTCAGGTTGCTCAGTCTTATCCACTCAAGTCCTAAGCATCTCCAAGGACAGAGATTTCCCAGCCTCTCCAGGCAACCCTCTCCCATATACACACACATCGATTTTACAGACAATGTTGATTTAAAAAAAAAATAAAATAATCCCCCAAACCTTTCCCTCATTAGTATTTACTTATTTTTCCCTCTTCCACTAAAGATACCTTCTAACAAAGACCGCTGGGAGAGTGAATCCCACTGCACACAGATGGCAAAGCAATAACGAAAGCAGATAATTACAGAGCTCTGCTCATAGAAACCCTGTGACCAGTGTGATACACTGAGTATCTGAAAGCCTTATTTTGTATAACACTTCTCACAGTTGTATCTATATCAGAGCCTGTACCAGCACACAAATGAAATGCTTTCCCCCACTCACCCAGGACAGCTTACTTTTTAATGATTGAATGGCTGACCTTTGGAAAAGGCACTGTGTAATTCCAAACAAAAAACCCCAAACTTCTTGTCTCTTGTTCTCCGATCACTTACCTCACAAAAATGTCACTAAGTTCTTCAGCATCTGTTTTAATTAACAGCATGCTTAATACTTGTCGCAAGAAACGGACTTTGGGTTTATCCAGTTCGCTGAATTCAATCACCTAGTGGAGAGAGAGGAAGAACTGAAGTATTTCAAGGAGCTAAATCCACTTCTAAATGAATATCTTTTAGCACAGCAACTGGTCTCCCGTGTGTACCAAGTCTTGACACAGAAGAATTACCTGAGAACACTGCCTCCAAAAGTCAATTGATAAGGAAAGTAGAGAAGTTTCTAAGGAATAACCTGTCCGCTAGTACCAGAATACCAGATATAATTTATCAATTACATACATACTTCAGAAGAACCTAGGACAATCCACACAATTGCCCGTTGACAACATTTTAATTATTTTTTTAATAAAACTCTATGGACATCTAACTCTGAAATCCAAATGCTCAGTAGATTTCTTTCTGGTCTAACAATAATCACCACCAGCTAAAAAGCACAGCACAGAATCCACTGTCAAAGCCTGTTAATGAAGGGACCTCAGATCCAACTCTGGATATTCTAAAGAAAATAATCTTACAACCGCTCTAGATGTAGAATTGCAGATTTACTGTATGCCTAGATCACCACAGGTTCTGTTTTCCCTAAATTATAGTTACCGTTATCAATGGGACTAATTTGGTAATTTTAGAACAAGTTTTGTCTTAGCTTATGACCACGAATAGCTAAAGTACCAGCTAGGTAACAGAGAAAACACACTTGCTATAGAGCTAGCAAATGCAAGGAAAACACAGAAGTTTTTTAAAAAGAAAACACACCAACCTTGAGAACTGAAAGTGGCAATGACTTTGTCCTTAATAAGTGAGCCAACAAAGAAACCAAGTTGGAGATGGCAGCAGCTGACAGGTTTTCTAAGCCTCTGATTTTGTCCCAAATACTAAACTGAAATGTCACCTAGGTGTCAAAGGAAAAAAAATAACCCTACAAATCAGTGACTGTTTAAATGAGTAACAACATAACAAAACCTTTTGACCTTTTATTCTTTACGAGTCCCCTGTTTGTTAAAGAGATGCTTGATGAGACTGTTCCAACTCTTTTAAAATGCATAAAACAGAGGCAAGCAAACCTTCTGCAGTAGTTATTTTATTTCCTATTCAGATCTGACCATGAGTATGCCTTACTGCATGCACAGCTATACCAGCAGAATTTTTTCTCAGGATCAGTATCTTAACAGGCAGGCATCCGTTGTCAGGTATTTAATAACTGTCTTCCTAACCACAATAATGACACTAAAACAAAGTAGAAACAGACATTTCTTCACCTGAAATCGTCTTTCATATTGACAGAACTTGCCAGCCAAAAATGCATAGAAGGGGTTATATGTCTTCTCCTGTAAGCAGCAGTAAAGGATAACATGAACAATTTCTCTCTCTTGCTGATCTTTCAGTCCAAGCCTAAAACATAGCAAGAGAATGAAATTGTTTAGTAAGGAAAAAATTACTGCCACAAAGCCACAAAATAAGAGCTACAGTCAACATTTGAGAGTAATACTTACAAAAACCACATATAATTTTATTTGTTAGAAAGTTCTTACAAAGTCTTTAAAACACTGAACGGACTTAAACCCTCTAGAGTGTGGGCTAAATCAGGACTCTGATATGGCAATATGGAAACGACACAGTATTACCAGTGTTGAAGGAGTGGCTGCAAAAGCAAGACTTCAACAGACAGAAGTGAAATGACAGAAGTATAATTACCCCCTGGGGAAGAAAAGGTAGCCCACTCTGTTTGCAGCTCTCCATGAAGAAAAAAAGAGGAGAGGGCCCTGTCATCATCGAGTCTTGTGCCTCTGAACATAGCAGCAGTACTGCAGGAAGTGCTGCTGCATGGTGTACTGACACAAAGGTTAAATAGAGAAACAAGAACCGTAGGACCTGTTGTCTCATACTTGGACCTATGGTCACAGGAGGAAAAACAGCCTTTGGATCAGTGTAAGTCTATTCAGAGAAACAAGTCCACGGCCTTTTACTTCTCTGGTATGTACTAAGGATGAGAAAAGATTTTAAAGATGTTTTTCCTACTTGGTGATATGAATCTTCTCACTTCTAGGTCAATTCCATGCTACATAATACTTGAAATTCATTATTGTTTGACACTAGCCTGAGAGGACGCAGTCAGTGACTTCAAAGGACCTTAAAAAAAAAAAAAAAGCGTGAAGCAAGCATTCGGTATCAATGAGTGCTTATGTTGGCTGCCTCACCGTGAAGGCCAAGGACCGAACAGCCTCTCCACTTGAACAGCTGACCAGCCCAAAAGAGGGCTGAGGCTTTGGCAGGGAATGGTAACTAACTTGCAATGCACCTGTTCTGTGAATAATACCGTTTAGCTTCCAGGGCTGTCAAATGCTTGGCAGCATTAAAACTAATTAAAATGAAAAATGCTTTACATTATAATCTGAAAAATGTCAAACAAAATTCTTTTCATTGCTTCAAGCTCAAGTTTCATATGGCATTAGTATAACTCAAGTGTATTTTCTAACTAAGTTTGACTCCACTGGAACTTGGCTCCACAGTCTGTAGAGTACACTTTGTTATTACTGGAGTCTAATATCCCTCATTTGTATACACCTCCAGACATCTGCCATTGCATTTGATCACAGACACATACCGGATTAACAGAGAAAATACTGTCTTTCAGCCAAAATCCCCCAGAATTTAAGGTTTTACAATCTGGGATGATTTCTAGGCTGATTGCTAATGAGCGATGAAAACTTTAGAAGTCGTCTTCTCCAAAAGAGACCAGCATTATAAGTGTCTCTGATATAATTCGCTTGCTCTCCCATCAGTCAAGTTCTATCTGATTTTATTACAGAGCAACACGTTTTGGACTTTTTTAAACAATACACAGGTTTTCAGCCACCAGCCCTGCATTTAACAGATGACTTGTGAAGTTACAATGCAACTACTAATTTGGCATGCTCTTCTTTTTCTTGTTCATCATCAGGACTTGCTTATTTAGGAAATACTCATGCTGCTAGACAGTTGTAACCAAGTAAATCAGCACTTTGATGTGCAATTTTGTTCTTACCTTCACTTCTTCACGGACCTACCAGTATTTTCTCAGATCTAGCATTCCTAAACATCTAAATTTAAGAGTCAGGATTGTCTCTTGCTGCTGAGCTTCACCATAAACTCGTACAAAGTCATCAGCAACTGAAGCCCAAGACTATGATTGCCTTTAGATCACAGAATCATAGAATGGTTTGGGTCGGAAGGGACCTTAAAGACCATCTAGCTCCAACCCCCCTGCCATGGGCAGGGACACCCTCCACTAGCCCAGGTTGCTCAAAGCCTCATCCAGCCTGGCCTTGAACACCTCCAGGGATGGGGCATCCACAGATTCTCTGGGCAACCTGTTCCAGTGTCTCACCACCCTCACAGGAAAGAATGTCTTCCTAATATCTAATCTAAATCTACCCTCTTTCAGCTTAAAGCTGTTACCCCTCAACCTGTCACTACACTCCCTGATAAAGAGCGTTTTCCTATCTCTCCTGTAGCTCCCTTTCAGTACTGGAAGGCTGCTATAAGGTCTCCCCAGAGCCTTCTCTTCTCCAGGCTGAACAACTGCAACTCTCTCAGTCTGTCCTTGTACAGGAGGTGCTCCAGCCCCCTGACCATCTTGGTGACTCTCCTCTGAATTTGCTCCAGCAGGTCCATGTCTTTATGTTGGGGATCCCACATCAAAACCAGCAGTACTCAAATCCACCTTTTAGAAGTCAGTTGAAAAGATTTGACACAGTCTATACTTGCTATGCTGAAATACACACTACACTACAACAGGATATCCAAGACTTTTACAAGTTTCAACTCTTTGCAAGATGTAAAGTTTCTCCAATTCTTCACGTCTATGAAATAGCTTAAAAAATTGGCTCTTCATCAGACTTAAGCAGCATTCATTTCCCCTTGTGTGGGAATCTGTGGTTTGTGAAGGAGGTGTAGCCTTTCAGCTGATGAAACAGATCAAGTCTTACACTCCTCTTTGTATCTAGTGATGTTCTCCATCCTCCCTCTACATTGACACTTCTGCAATCACAACCTGAGCCACTTCAGGGAGCTGTTCTGGCTTCAAACTAATTACTTTCTTTTCATGTAAGGAGAAAGACAAGCACAACTATAGCAGCATGGATTTCAAGTGGTTTAAATTACCATTTCTAACCACACCTCAACTCTTGCCAGAGATCTTGCAGCAGATGAATCAACAAGCACAGTTAAAAAATTGTTTATGTATTTCTCAGGCTCTTCCTCATGAGACTGACATCAAACATATGACTATAAATTCCCATACACTCTGGAACGCATGTTCACATTAAAGTTAATTCCTTCACTGACAATTCTGTGTATTTTCCATTAGACTCTGCCAGATGTAGGCAGATTTGAGAATTCCTCTCTGAGTTTGCTGTATAAAAATCAGTATCAATACACAGCAGGCAATCTGCAGACAGTTTTTCTGCCAAGCCTGTATGTATACAGATCCGTATACAAGTTTAAATAGCACAGATGGGAGTCAAGGATCAATTTGCAAATTGAACTACCAGGTCTTGGCAAGAACTGCAGCAGCAGCTAATTTCTTTTAATTGAACAGGCCATATTAAGATATTGGAATGATTCCATCACAGTCTTAAATCCAACCTGTGTTTTGCAGAAGTGACATTTAATCAAATATTAGTTGACTTTATTACAAAGTCTGTTTTGGTTTGGTTAGCAAATTAAATAATTGCATGCCATCCTGGTAAGACAATTCCCTTGAATTACAAGGCTGCAATAGAAAAGTTCAGACCTGATCTCTCCCCTCCCAGTTACTGTAGACTTTCAATTAATATTCTGACAAACACAAAGAATAGCTTAGTTTGAGCTTTCTCCTGATCACATCTTCTAAAGAGCTGTTTGCCAAGTGATAAGGAAACTGGTCTTAACGTGAAATGTGACCCTGGAGCAAATCCAAAGCTAATAAATTCTGCAAGAGGGAAGTGGAGGTGCTAGAACACTACCAGGTCATGCAAGTACAAACAGAGATCTACAAGATGGCTTAACAAGGTGTCAAGAAGCAAAGGAAGTGGCAGCAGTACAGAAATCCAGCAAGAAAACCAAGAGAGGAGGGTTCTGGTCTGCCTCTGTGAGGAAGCAAGTCTGCAACAGACTTCCACGTGCTTGACTGGGATGCACATCTTCAGTGTAAAATGGTACAGGCTTCTTAAGTTGAAAGATGCTGTAAACTAGTTACAGACATGACTGGCAATAACAGGGGCTACCACTTTCCTCTGGCTGCCAGCCCCCTACTAGTCCTTACACCACAGTTTTGGTCCTGCTCCTACCTTTTTACCCTATGTGGATCCCTGGCTATATGCTTCTTTAATTGTATTATCAATTAAATGCTCTTAAGCCCAGGACCAGCAATGTTATTTTTCCAATGCAGCTAATGCTGTTTTTACTTCTGGACTCTCTTCTGTGCTAGTCTGTACTTACTTGAGAAGCTTTTCAAAGGCATCCAGGAAGTCTTCACTTGTCATCAAGACACAAAAAATACTTCTCCTGATATCAGTGTTCATTCTCAGCTTACGAGCAAGCTCCATTATCTTTGAACTTGCCTGAAAAAAAAAAAAGCTATTTTACTTATGCTTGCTTTAAGAAACCTATTTCTGTGCAGCCTCTTTAAGACCACTAATGAATATCTCCAGTAAACTATGAAGCATCAATCCAAATGTCCTGAGCTTTTGTCCAGAGGCATAGGCATCACATGGAGCTTTTTCACCTAGGGAAATATATTTTAATGTGTTTTAATTGTGCCAATTATTTTGAAGATGTGCTTCTCTGATGCAAGTCACAACGATTATCTCACCACACTACTTTTAGAATCAGCTGAGACGTATGCCATCCATGGACAGACAACATTACCTGTCAGAATTCATTCTAGCAAATCCACTTTAGGTCAATTTTCTTCCACTTACACAACAAGTTACATCTGCAATTCCACAGGATAAAAAAAATAAGCTGTACTATAACATATGTAGTAACAGCTCTTATGAAGCACATTAGTACAACATTTTGAAAAAATGTAAGAGTAGAATTTACAGTCCTAAAGATTAGTCTTAGAAGAGTCTGTGAAGGTTTTCTTCATGGGCTCCGAAATGAACTTATTCACCTACGTGAAGAATATTCAAAAGATCACACTTAGACTTACAAAGAGCACTGCTTGAATTTACCTTTCCTATACGCAGTTTTTGCTGAGTCTTGGTGTTTGTATCACTGATCATTGGTGCTCCGCTCCAGGACGACCCTACAATCCACCAGCGACCAACCTGATCAGCACTGAGAAGAGATTCCAGGGAGACACGGAGCTGAGTGTCTTTTCCAGAACCACTGCTGTGAACCTTGAGTAACAAGAAAGAAAGAAAAAAACAAAAAGCTTTTATTTGTAGCTTTCTTTTTTAAAAAAGAAAACAAAAAATACTTTAATTACTTAAAGTTACTTTAAAACAAATAACTTAATTTCCATAAAGGTCTTCACATGTTTCCTCTCCACAACCTTCAGTTTCAGTTGGCAATCTGAAAGGAATTTACAAGTTTCCCATATACTCTAATCTCTCAAATACAAGAAGTTGCTTAAATCTACATTTAGAAGCTCTTATTTTTTTATTTTTAAAAAAGACATAATCAATAAAAAAGTAGCTATATTCTAATCATAAAACTTGATTAGAATTTAGATGATGCTGATATTGAAAATTGGCATCTTATAATCTGGTCATGATTTTCCTTTTGAACACTTGGGATGAAATAAAATCACACAACAAACTGCTTTAAGTTTTGTACAATTCAAATGACAAAAAGTTTAAACTCTTTGAACAAAATAAGAATTTTCAACAGTTATATAAGGGGATATACAAGAGTCTAGAAGCATAGTAAGAAGACTGCAAAAATTTAAGAGAGAAAATTCTACAGAATTAGGTTACCTAGCTTATTTTTGCCTGGCCTATTATCACTGATGTGCACATCCGGCACTTACAAGTTTCTGAAAAATAAGATACTCCAGGTGTTGTATACAAGTAGTATAATTTTCAGGTTGGAGACACATGGATTCTAGAACCACATTCAAGTCTTGTGAAAATGAATTGGTTCTCAATCCAAAGAGACAATACTTTCATGTATTTGATATGGGGTTGTTCTAGACAAATTACCCCCTCTCCACCAAAAAAAACCCCAAAAACCACCAAAACACCAACAAAAAGAAATAAAGAAAAAACATCCAGGTTTTCAGAAGTATAAGACTTCCAAAATAATTCTAGTAAAGTTAGGAGTGAGTGCCTGTGTTCAAAACCTATGGAAAAAAAAACCCCAAACTTGTCATAATGACTCATTTCTTCTGCACAACCATTAAACATCCCACAATCTCTTTTTCAAGTATGGGACTTTGCCTCAAATTCTTTGGCTAAGTATTATGACCTTTCTTAAACTGTTCTGCAGAAGGATGGTTGACTGCTGACTAAACTTCAACATGGAAGATAATACTTAACAATCTAGTAAGTTATTATTTTTGTCCACAAGAGTTTCAGACTGTTAAACAAATTAAAAAATACTATAGCCATCAAGCCAACAGACCGTGCCAATGATTACTTCTGGTTCAGGAATAGCCATAGGTCAAGAAAGTTCTCACCAGTGTTCTTTGCAATTTGCGGAGTTTTTCAACTGGTTCAGGATCATAACCAGGAATCTTGCGCATGTCATTATTCCTTAGTGCCAACATAGTCTCTAACATAAAACGAACCTATTGGGATAAGAAATATTTCTCTGTACTATGTGTTGTAAGTTTATTAAATAGAGGGTGCACTTTGAAATGACTGTTTTGTGAGAATAAGCAGCTCAGCTGGCAATGTACGTCAAAATGTAGATTACATGAATACAAATACAGAAAAGGATGTTTACTTTAACTCCTGTTATATTAATTTGTGTTCAGAAGTCAATTCAAAGCTTAATCTGCAAAAACCACCACGCCTCAATGACCATTTTCTGAAGTGTACAAAACTATTATGAAACAGAAGCACTGACCATTGTGTAAGACGCAAAACAGTCCTAGTCTCACCCATTACAAGCATTTTGGTTACTGTGTCCTAAGAACTAATGGAGAAAGACAGACAAGAATGCGAATAATTGAATGCAACAACTGAACACTAATGGCAACTTAGAATCTAAATACAGGAGATCAGAAAACATTTGGTAAGTTAACACATGTATCCAAGTGCTTATTAAGTCTATTCAGAACAAAAAATCTTTAAAACACACGCACACGTACCCTAGTCTGATCCTGGAGTTTCTTCTCTGCTGTGTTTGCTTTCTTCTGGGCTTCTGTGATCAGTTCCTTCAAAGCCAACGCATCATCTTTTCTTAAGGAAAAGCCCACGTTTTTCAGAAGAAACAAAATCAACTCAATCTCTTTCTCAGTGAAAGTGCTAACAAGCTTTTTCAGAATATCGAAGATCAGGAGGGAATGAACCACATGGAAGTTATACAAGTGAGCAATCAAGGCAAGCAGATTTTCACATTCTTTCCCTTCAGCATCACTTTTACAGTGTTCATCAAATTTCTTCACCACAGCTTCCAAAAAGTGAGCACCAACCTGGCAATAGTTCCATTAAAGGAAAAAAAATATCCAGCAGTTAACTGTAAGTAGATTTTACAGACATCCGTAAAACAATCATTTTTTGGGTACTGCCACTATGCAATTTAAAGAAATATTGTTGTTCCTCTCAACCAATACAGATGTTCTACATTTACATATACAAATATCTAAGTGGTGTGATATTTTCTTAAAGTGTATGTTATTTACACCTCATATATGCCCATCCAGTTGCCTTTTAAAGTCTGTGCAAGAAAAACAAGTGTTACGAACTTTCACTACACACAGACCAGAATTCATTTGTTTACACAATTTTCATGGACACATATGAGCATATTCCCAGCTGTCAGGCTAGCATGCTGTTACTGCTAGTCATTCATCCAGTAAAAGCCACATGTCAAAAACCAAATGTATCACAGAGTTCAGAATTCCAGAACTAAATACTTAACGGGATGGCAGAAAATAATATTGTAAACCAATCCCCAACGTACCAAGTTTTCAAAGTTGCTGAGCATGAGCTTAGGCTGATTTTGAAGTGGGGATAAGTCTCAGCTATTTGTCAGTGGTACAGCTCAGAAAAGAAACTTTGGAATCTGTTTATTTGTGAAGAGAGAACTGATGCTAAAAGCTGTAATTTAAAAGCATAGCAAAATATAGATAGGCAATGAACACATTACTGCTAAACAAGATCCCCCCATTTTTATGGTGCTAATATTTGCTGATTGTTCTTATGAAAACCAGAAGGCCCAGTAGCAGAACTGACTTGCATTACACGCCTTGACTAGCTTAGTTTTCAACCATCCAGTAATCACACTGCACAAATGTATAAACACAGTTATTGGAATGCCAACTTCTGCGTTGCTCAAACGAATCTTAAATGCACCTGTGCTACCACACTTCTGTGTAATGCATCTTCTACATTTATTTTACAGAAAAAATAATGGAGATTTATAATATACTTAAATGCCACAGTCTTAGATTCAAAGATGCTGTGTAACAGTCAGTGGTACGGAAGACAGTCTGGATATCACCTATTTCTAATACCTAATATATCTATATCTAAAACCTATCACTAGGTATTTTGCAAAGTTTCAACTTAGAATCATAGAATGGTTTGGGTTGGAAGGGACCTTAAAGATCATCAAGTTCCAACCCCGCTGCCATGGGCGGGGACACCTCCCAGTAGACCAGGTTGCTCAACTTCTAAAAAGATTGTGTTTCTCTTCTTAAAACAGCATTGTAATACTACATTATACTTGCAGTCAGAACTGCCTTTCAAGGAGTAAAGAGGAACAAAAAAAAATATAATAATGGCAAGGCTGCATGCAGAAAGCTGGCTGCAATTGCATCCCTCTGATATTTAACATGGTTTCAGAGACAGCATTCAGGTCACTATATGACAAATTGAAGAACTGGTATCAATGCATCTTTTGCACCGAGATGTAGAAAGAAAATGTAACTTGATGGGAATATGGTGCTGAAACACCCCCGTTTCTTGAAGACATTTCACCAAAATTAGCAAAAAAAAAATTACTAGTTTCAGCTTCTTCTTAACAGTAAGCAAGAAATATTTTATTTCAGTCATTCACTGGGCTTAAAAACACAGAAGAAAAACCCTCCAAAAAAATTTGCCACACTATTTAAGTTTTTAATATTCCAGAGTCATTGATATACCTAGTTAATTCCACTGATGATTTGCATGATTACACTTAAAGGACTTTTTCCACTGATGTAAAGGGATTTCTTAATTGCAGAGCTTTCCTTGTCTGGATACACATTGTTAGAGAACAGTACCCTCACACATCCAAAAGAACAGAAATGCATTAGTATAACTATACAGAGAAAAAAACTTGAAGCTTAAATACATTTAATTTTATGGATGCAGAAAGATTTTGATGAAAAAAATACGTTTTTTTAACTAACCAGTGGTAACTCATGGAGGAAACAAATTAATCAGATAAAGCAACAGACTTGGCCCCTTTCACTTGTGGACATTCAGCAAATAAGCTACAAATACTGATTACATTCAATTAAAGATGCCTTTTAGTGACACACAATCAAAAATTAAAAGGCCATTCTAACAAAATATGAAGGAAAATACTCTACAATGTGTATCGTTAAACAAAATTAGTCCCAACAACAACAACAATTACCTCAATTCCTACGTTATGATGAAGAATGCTGACCAGAAGGACATGTTCCATCACCAATCTCGCAGGCATGGCAACTGCAGTCACACAAGCATTCATGAGAATATCTGTCAGAGTTTCATTCATGTCCTTTCTGCTGTTGGCCATGTAGAGCTCTTCCATCTGTCCACTAATGGAGGACATATTCGGTTCACTCAACCTATTGAGAAAAAAAAACCAATGCTCACTTTTTCTTCTTATACAGTACCACAATTTTCAACTTACCCAATGGGCAACCTATTCTTTTTAGAGAAACTAGCTTGGTTTAAGAAAGATTAAAAAGATGACTAGAAGATGACTTCCATATTTCGCCGTGTTTACTAAACTGAAAAAATACAACATATGTTTAATTCGGGTGGTTTTCTTTTTAAATATTTACATGTAAAACCAGATTAGCGGCAGTATTTACAAAGCAATGTGCTTACTGTCACACTGAACAGACTTAATAAGAAAACAGACTTTGGTCTTAGCGGTTTTACTACAGCACATTGCAGTCTTTCGAGAAAATGAGTACGAAAATACCCCATACTTTTCTAAAATATAAGATATATTGAATTCTAAATGATCGAACACACTGCATATTGTAGTCTACATTTTATGGATAACACACATAGAAGAAAATACCAACTGATTTCTTATTTTTAAAAAGCTCTAAAGTTAATTACTTTTTCTGTTCTTCTGTACTTTAAGCTATGAAGTGTTGCTCCTCCTCAGTTGTACTGTTGGTGAAACTTATTTAGTAAAAAACCAAAATCATGCTTTTTTGGGGAGGTTGTGACCCACACCATGAGGTTTTTTATGGGCATACTCCAACTGACACTAAGTGAATTACACCCAGCACTTGCAGGCAACTGCTGCGTGGAATTCAGCCCAATCTTAAATTTATTTTCTAGATTTTAAAACTTCTGTAATGACCAGCTTTGAAAAATTTATATCAACAAAGATTATTATTATTAAGGATAGCAGACATAATTGCCAACTTAAAATCAGTTTGTGAAGAGAAAAGTCACATCCTTGCCACTTTTCTGTGAGTGATGAGCACTGTCACATTGAACCAGAAAGATTAATGACTTTCCTTCTTACATTACCTGTTAATGAGACCATTCACCATTTTCTTCAGTCTTCCCAATTCTTCTCTTTTCTTGTCATCTAGTGTCTCCTGAACTTTCCTTACTTGAGGGGGAACATACTTTGCAGCACTGTGATTATGACTCTTACCAGGAAAACAATAAAATACTAAATGACATTAGGATCTTAAATATTTGAACACAAGTATATATTTCTATTTCAGATTAATATACCAATTTTTTAGCTAAGTATATACTTTGCCATCTAACAACTAATGCCAAAGGAACAACTTCATGCAGAAAAGAATCATACCCTTGTCCTTCAGGGCATTATCTCGCAGCATCCCGACTTTGGGGAGTGATACCCTCAGCGCTAACAGCCCTCCCCAGGCGAACTCCCTACCTCCGCCTCCGCCTCCTCCTCCTCCTCCTCCTCCTCCAGGGGCTCGCTGGCCTCAGGCACCCCGCCGTCCTCAGGGGACGAGCTCTCGCTCTCCCACTGCTCTTCTCCATCACCCCCCTCCGAGGGGTCCGAGGCGTCCTCCGGCTCCTCCTCGTCCTCCTCCTCGTCCTCCTCTAGCACGGACCGGCCCTGCCGCGGCCCCGGCTGTTCCTCGGGCGGCGCCGGGGCCTCCTCCTCGTCGCTGCTCTCGCAGAGGCCGCTGAGGCCGGCCTGGGGGCCCAGGGCACCCAGCACGTAGCCCAGCCCGTCCTGCAGGAAGCTCTGAGGCAGTTTCTCCGCCGCGGTCCCCTCCTGCTTCTTGCGGCGCTTGCCGAGCCCCAGCCACCGCTCCAGCCGCCGGATCTCCTTCTCCTCCTCCTCGTTGGCCTCCAGCAAGGCTCGCTTCCGCGCCCAGGCGGTGGCGGCGGCGGGGGCCGCGGCGCGGGGTGGCGGTGCCGGCAGCGGAGGCCCCGGACGCTGCTTTCCGACGGCGGCAGCGGGCGAGGCCGCGGCTCTGGGGCGGGCAGCAGGCGCCGGCTTAGCAGGAGCCGGCTTGGCAGGCGCCGGCTTGGCCGGGGCAGCGGGGGCCTCCACCGGCTCCCCGCGTTGGAGGAGGCGGCGGCGGCGGCTCCGCTTGAGCCTACGCTTCTCCTTCCTTGCCTCCCGGCGGCTCTTGCGGTTGTGCCGCTCCGAGTCTTTCAGCACGGACAGCGGCGTCTGGTCGCCAGCTGCCTGCACAAACTCCTGCACCGAGTGCCGCAGTCTGTCCAGCTTCCCGCCACGGCGAGCGCGGGCGGCACCCGGGCGCTTCATCCTCCCGCCGGCCACGCCGCGCCTGGACGCCGCCATGTTGGGGCAGAGCCGAGCTTCCTCTTCCGCCCGCGGCCGCCATTTCGGGCAGCAGCGTCCCCTGCTGGGCGCTGTCCGCCGGGCGGCCACTCGGGCGGGCCCAGCTCTGAGGAGACGGGCTCGGGCGGGCTGGGGCTCGCTTGAAACCTCGAACAAAGACGCTAAATCCGTAGAGATCCCCTCTTTTTTTTGTAAATATTTAAGAAAATGTAAGGCTTGTCCCTCATAGAATCATTAAGGTTGGAAAAGACCTCAAGGATCATCAAGTCCAACCCAACACCACCTAACTCACTAAACCATGTCCCTAAGCACCACATCTACACGCTTCTTGAACACCTCCAGGGATGGTGACTCCACCACCTCCCTGGGCAGCCTGTTCCAATGCCTGACCACTCTTTCAGTGAAGAAATTTTTTCTAAAAAAACTAAACAACCCCAGCTCCCTCAGCTGCTCCTCGTAAGACCTGTGCTCCAGACCCTTCACCAGCTTCGTTGCCCTTCTCTGGACGTCCTCCAGCACCTCAATGTCCTTCTTGTGGTGAGGGGCCCAAAACTGAACACAGGATTCAAGGTGCCAAGTAAAGGGGCACAATCACTTCCCTAGTCCTGCTGGCCACACTATTGCTGATACAGGCCAGGATGCCGTTGGCCTTCTTAGCCACTTGGGCACACTGCTGGCTCATGTTCAGCTGGCTGTCGACCAGCACCCCCAGGTCCCTCTCTGCTGGGCAGCTTTCCAGCCACTCTGCCCCGAGCCTGTAGCGTTGCAGGGGGTTGTTGTGACCAAAGTGCAGGACCCGGCACTTGGCTTTATTGAACCTCATACAGTTGGCCTCAGCCCATCGGTCCAGACTGTCCAGATCCCTCTGCAAAGCCTCCCTACCCTCAAGGAGATCAACACACCCGCTCAGTTTGGTATCATCAGCAAACTTACTGAGGGAGCACTCAAAGGGACTGGAACAATTAGTCCCTCGTAGCCCTGGCTGCAGTCGCAAGGCCCTAATGCTGCTCAAGGCCTCAGGAGCTGAGGGACATCAGCACCCCTGGCCTCTCCTCCACTTGCCCAGTGCCTCACTTTAAATCCCTTCTAGCCCTGCTAAGCTCCGGGGTCTCTTCCTGAGCATGCCAGAGACAACATCCACATCTATGGCTCTATCTGGTCCTAGCTTCTCTTCAAGCATTTCAATCCACAGCAGTGTGCGGGACAAGGTGATGATGCGTCTGCGACAAGGTGATCCACAGGGACAGGATCCTCCCTGCTCTGCCTGGCCTGTCGCACACACGGTAGGTGACAACTCGTCATTTACGTAATCAGAGGGAATTAAATGTCCCATGGCAGCTTGCTGCTGTCAGCAGGAAAACCAATCAGTTGGTCTTATTTTTAGTCTCTTTGCTGTACTCTAGGCTTGTGCAACCTGCTGGGTCTGTGCGTCTGGCCCTGTGTCTGCGTCCTCTCCTCCCAGCAGCTTTGAAATCTAGTGCCAGTTTCAGTCACGTCCACCAGGTGCCCTGAGTTCCCTGGAACACTGAGTTTCATCAAAATAGGTGGCTGGGTAGAGGAAAGAATTTCTCAGTTGAACAAAGGGCTATAAGATGAGCTTAGACCTTAGCAGACACCAGAAAACAAATGAAAGCCAGCGCACATGACCCAGTTTCAAAAAAAAGGTTGGTCTTGAATCTCCTGTGGGGACCAAATCCATAGGAGGTCAGGATTCACTTTGCCGTTGCACTCCTGACCTCTCTTGAACAATGAAGTACTGCACAGGACTTATATTTAATGTGGCTTTATTATTCAGAAGATTATTTTTTTCTTTCTATGTAAGTTTCCATATTCTCTCATTACATCATATGTCCTAGATGACCCATGCTTCAGAATTCCAGCTTTCTCAAGGCTGATCATAATTAATCTTTCATCTTCAGTGACAAAATACATTGCATTGATTTGTCAAGGCATTCCTTTCACTACATTTTGAACCATATATTATGCTATAATTTATTGCTGGGCCGCTCTTTATTCATGCACAGACAACACACATGCATTTTGCATCCTATTTATAGATTTATCGATAACAGTAATCCAGCAGCATGCCAGAATGCTATATAAATACAGCTGAATATAATTTGCAAAAATATTAGATGCTTTTAAAACTCCAAAATTTGCATGTTCCTTCTGTCTCATCTTATAATTTGTCATTCAGGGCAACAGAGCTTTCCAATAATGGGAAATTTCGTGTATCTTCAGAGATAGAAAATGTCCGCATTTGCCTTCTTCAGTACTTCATGTCACAAAGGAAAATGTGGAAAGCATGTATTTTGCTGAACTCCATAATCCCAAATTTGGGTGAAAATTGTCATGCTACTTTTGCAAAAAATACACAAATAGAATTATTATAACCTGTTTGTGATAAAAAATACTTCCTAAGAATTAAAGCAATATTTCAGACAAAATATAGTAATTAAGAAAATGTAAGATTAAAAGAAATATCAATCTGCTTAATAGATTAATTCAGCATTCAAATCTAGTGATGCCATATCTAAATAAATACATTGCAACAAATATTTCAGATACTATCCTAAAACATGGTGGTTTATTTTTTTACATTTACCAATTTGGCTTCAGGTATCTGGTAAACACAGTCTTCTTAAAACCTAAAATGTGAATAGTTAGAAACTCCTGTCAACCATTCTTCCAACTTTCCTGTGTTGTCTAAATACCAGAAAAGGGGAAAAAAACAGTTTCCATTTTACAATTTTCATATTTAGAACGCTGCATCATATGGGCGTCACTTACCAAACAGGAATTCTAAACTGTAGGAACATTTTGTAATTGTTCTTTGTTTTGACAGTGATCCCGCAGCAGACAACAAGCTGCAAGGGAAGGTTTCGTGTTTAGAATGAAATTGAACATAATGGCATGATTCACTGAAATGAAAGTTCATACAGAATTGTTGCTTCAGTAAATTTTTGCTTCCTGCTGAGATATTTTTTTTAACAGATTTCCATTCATGTTAAAATGTATTCAGGGATCACTTTTTCCTCTCTGCAGAATGAGTGCAATACACTTCCTTTAGCTGTCTGTCCGCTATTGTCTCCTGGTCACCTCCCATGTGCCACGAAAATGTGATTTAGTGGCTACATAATACACATAGGTAGATTCTGTGTCTTTTGTAATTTGCAACTATTGAGAATATTTTGCTATTTATCACCACAGGAAATAATCAAAGCAGCACCAGAAAGACTTATAGACTGAGCTTATAGGGTCATTCTTTGTTTTTATCGATGGAAAAACAGCCTGATTCATGTAAGAATATTGCTTTACAGCCGAAGTTTTTTTTGACGATGCAGGCTGAAAGCTTCATACCAGAATGAATTTATTGTAAGCAGTGAGAGCCTCAGAACAGTGTGAGTTACTTGAAGACTGCTGTGAGTCTCTAGCATGGCATCCATCTGCCTGAGGTATTGTTTACCTCCGATGTCATACTGTCACTCCTGGGATCAGCAGAACTGAAAACTGGTCTCGTATGAAAGGGAGGGGCTGCTGGGAGAGATTGCCTGTGGGAGGATACTTTACTTCTGGATAATGTTTTTTAAAAGTCTCAAGGCAATTGGTTGTTGGCTCTTCAAATGTGCTTCAGTTCCATTTATTCCAGAAGGCATTGGTAGGTGAGGAAAGTGATTTCTTTAGTGTTTTAGAGATACGTCCTTGTTGCTCAGAATCTCGTTTTCTTAATTATTTTTTTTTCTTTCCCCCAGAGGGTACGTGCTGACCAATTTCTGAAAGCTCAGTCCTTATACAGCTTAAGTCAGGCATGAGGAAAACTGAACTGCACAAATCCTCTAGAAAAATCACTGTCCTGGCACTTACTCCCACAATTTGCACAGTCTTTACGTGACCTTGGTCTGGTTATTTATCTTCTCCATGCTGCTTTTGTACAAAATGAGTTATCTTCCCTCACCCTGAGACTAAGGCCATGCAAATATATCCTCCTGTATCTCCAGGTTTGCCTGCTGAAGTTACCACCCACAGCACCTCCCCTTGAGGAGGCTTATTACTGCCTCTTTCCTGGGGCTACCCCAACAGATTTGCTGACTGAAAGCTGTTTGCTGAGTTTTTCATATAGTTGCTTTCTTTTAGTCGCTGAGATCAATGTCTTTTTCAGTTGGTGCTGACTGGTGGTACTCATTAAAAGAGATCTACAGTCAGTTTAAGCTAATTTAGACTGTTTTGATTGAGACAAATTGGGAAGTAACCATATAAGTAGATCTGCAAAGGCATGTCTGTAGCTCCCTCCTCCCTTCCTCCCCCACCCCCCAAAAAAGGAAAAAGCAGCTGAAAGTGGTAACCTCAGCTGGCAAAACTAGAGCAGAGAGAAGACATGGATTCACTGACTTTAATCATGAATGTGTTTTAGTTCATTGGGAGGAAGGAGTGGGTACTAAAGGTTATTATTTAGATAAATGATCCAAAAGACAAGCATAAAAAAGACAGATATGCTGGGTGAAAGCAGAAACCAATTTCCCCAATCCATTAGCATTTTTAGTTTTAAACTATAAGGAGATTATCTAATACGTGACACAGAAAAAATGTAATCAGATGACTTTCTTGTTATTAAAAGGAAGAGGTAGGTTGCAACTAAAATGAGCTTTTAAATTAGTGCTTTGTGCACATCACCATTTAAAAAAAACCAATTATAAATCAGAATAGCATCATTGATCAAAGTCCCACATTATGGCACTTTGCATTTCCTATATGAAATTTATATTATCAAAGTTTCTGTGCCAAGAAATGTAAGTCTCTCTGGGAGACTTAACTCCGTGCTGAATGTTGACCTTTTTTAAGGAACACTTGTATTATATTGTCATTTATAAGGCAGTTTTCATCAAAACTCTGCAAATATTTAACAAGGGACATTTCCTTTTCCCTTTTTTCTTTCTCCTTTGTTGTTAATTGCTTAGCTTTAAAATGCCAACTGTGATTCTATTCCCTGAAGATCAGTCTTTATTTTTATTAGCTATTTCTTTAATACTGACAAGGTAACTTTAAAAAACCAGAATGCTTGGAAGTAGAAGTGACACTCTGGAATTCAATGAACAATGAGTTATTGTTAAAATCATCTTTTACCTATTTATTCATCAATAAAAACTGAGAACACTGGCAAGAATAAATATCGTGCTGCTCTCATAGCAATTGCACCGGTAGTAACATGCAGCGTTACTGTTTGTCCCACTGCTAACACCATCTTTTTTATACATGATGTAAGGTAATTGTTTTCAGGGACAATTAATTTCCAGCAGCTTTTTCTAGCTCAGTGGGGTGCTCCTAGCTATTAACTGCTCTTACTGCATTTTTTCTGAGGCAAAATATGATACCTATCTGAGCCAAATACAGAGAAGTATTCAGAGGTCTTTCTGGCATGACAGCAAACTTTGGATCTGGTAACTTATACTGTAACAATGATATCAATTTATAAGTGGTGGTTGCCATTCCACATCATAATCTCAGTTCTTATAATGAATTATGTTATTGTTTGTAATATAGTATTAATTTAACGTACAACTCCTCTTCAGAAACTATACATACCTGACCATAATCAGAGTGCAGCAGTGGACTGTGCATCCCACATCTCTAGTTAAAGATAATTTTCTTGAAGTACTTTGAAACAGCAACACTGATTCAACCCTGACAGACAAGATAGAGTTCTTCTCCCTCGGCGTAGACAGACACCTACAGCAGAGCCAGTCACCCTGCTCTCTGTTTATAGTCAGAGAGAAATGGTCACTTTTACAGAAAAATCTTTGTAAAAATATCTTAGACTTCTGCTTCAGGATGAGATGGACAGTGCCATAGACTCTATTAACCTGATGGTTAGACCTCCACTGATTTGAAATGCCTAATCCAGCCTTGCATGACTGGATTAGATGTAGGCACGAGCATTACAGATACCTAGTTAGGTGACTAGTACACAAAGCACAAGGCAATGAAACAAAACCATACGCACACGAGCTCAAATAACCTCATGTTTACACAGTTTGTTTCTGGCACATATGTGACACTAGAAACCGCCCTAGTCTACTCCTACACCTGCTAACATCCCTTTCAAGCAATCACTGTCTTTCAGAGCTGCAGTTTTGTAGCTACTTTAGGACAACCTCAGCCTGCCATGCACGTGTCCAGGTAATGCATTTCCTCATTCTCTTTCACGTTAATACCAGGATTTGTGGCATAATCCACCAAATTCAAGATTTGATCCAAATGAAACTAATAAGCTTTTCAATTGGGGTGGATTAATTTTCTGGTTCAGCTACAGAAAGGGGTAGTTTGCCTGAGGAAAAGAAAGAGATCTGCTCCTTGCAATGGCAGCACAGACCAAGATCACCCTAAATCAGTTATGAAACTACACTATTAGCAGATTACAAAAACTACTCTGTTGGGGTAGCCTGCTGATAGAGCAGCTATTTCCCATGCTGCTTTAAACGAGACTTCATTACTCTAACAACTACATCTGGTACTTCTGTTGCCCAATCTGTAGACATTTGCACCTGTGCCCAATATGAAATAGGTTTTGAAACACAGGTGAAAACAGGAACAATTACAAAAGCCCTTTTTGTGTAATTACATTGTTTATTATGAAAGGGTTTGTCTTTTTTTGCTCTCTTGAATAATTTTGCAAAAAATAAATAGTAGCTAATAAGTAAACTAACCTTAAGAACGGTGCCCTGGATATGTATGTGTGTGCCTGAGGAGCTGAATGGTTCTGTACAGCTTAAATTTTCTTTTTCTCAGTGGAAATTTCCTCTTTGCTTACTGATGGCAAAGGTAAGGCATCTATTTTTAGGACAACCCACATTTGTTTGGATGCACTTTTGGAGTGGCACAGTTAAGCTTATTGCAGCCCATTCCTGTACATAATCATGGGAAAACACACGCTGAAAATGACATACATGTTAGTATCATTTAGAATATTATGATTACAGAAATCAACTGAAGAGACAGTTTTATTCTTCATCTTATAATTGCAGTTGTAAATTCTTAACTGCAGGTGTGTGCTGATGTTAGCTGGGATAATTTTCTTCATAGCAGCTAGTATAGGGCTATGTTTTGGATTTGTGCTAGAAACAGTGTTGATAACACAGGGATGTTTTAGTTACCACTGAGCAGTGCTTACGCAGGGTCAAGGCCTTTTCTGCTTCTCACACCACCCCACCATCGAGTAGTCTCGGGGTGCACAAGAAGTTGGGAGGGGACACAGCTGGGACAGCTGACCCCAGCTGACCAAAGGGATATCCCATACCATATGGTGTCATCCTCAGCATATAAAGCTGGGGGAAGAAGAAGAAGAAGGAAGTGGGGGAACTTGTATGGAGTGATGGTGTTTGCCTTCCTAAGTAACCATTATGTGTGATGGAGCCCTGATGTCTTGGAGATGGCTGAACACCTGCCTGCCAATGGGAAGTAGTGAATGAATTCCTTGTTTTGCTTTGCTTGTGTGCAAAACTTTGGTTTTGTCTATTAAACTGTCTTCATCTCAACCCACAAGTTTTCTCGATTTTACTCTTCCATTCCCTCCACTTCCCATCCTGGGATGTGGGGGGATTGCACGAGTGGCAGTGTGGGGTTTATGACCGGCTGGGGTTAAACCATGACAAAGTGCCGTATCTTCATTAAGTGTTTTAATAAATCCTGACAATATGAGGCCCTGATCCCTGATGGAGGACCTCTGCAGCACCATAATGAAAAAGAAGCAACAAGAAGAATAAACAACTGTGCCCTTGATTATAAGCTGTGCCAAGACGTTTGTTTGAATTCCTAGCTCGTGAATTAATCCTGAGTCCTGCATGTGAGTGGTTCCAGTTCTAAGACTGATTGTCTATGCGGTGTTATTACTGCCTGGTTTTGAGGTCTGCAGATGAAAGAGTAAGCTTGAAAGGAAGAGAAGCATACTGGCAGTTTGACTTTTTTTTTTTTTTTTTTCAGTAGAGAGGATAATTAAATGTATAGTAATACAGGGCAATAATGAGGATGTTACCTGCCTACAGATGAGCTGCCTGTATGCAGGACTCATTTCCTTTTTTGGCATTCAGAGAAGTAGAACAACACAGGCTATGTGATCCTAATGCTGCTTTGTAAACTGATCATGGCTTCTTTCCATTTTAATTTCAGTATTGAAAGAAACTTGATCTAATGTGTTTGAACACAGGACCAAAGACCAGATGCAATTGAGTTCCAATCTTGATGCAGTAACATCCTCTATGTAGCCTTGGGCAAGTCACTTAATGTTTGAATTTTGAAGCTTCAAATTGTGTTATATAAAATAATGATAAACATGTTATGGTGTTAACCTGAGCTGCATTAGTGATGGGAGAACTGTTTAGGTGTTCTTTGTAAAGGATGGTGAAGAAGAAGGGTGCTGGGCAAGAAGTGCTATTAGAGATACATCTGAGCAGCTAAATTCAGATACTGAACCTAACCCGAGTGTCCGTAGAGATGAAAGAACACTGGGATTCAGGGTTCAATGTGACCTCAATTATTTTTTTGTTCACAGAAGCAAGCAGTTGACCTGTTTTGTTAGAGATTCAGAATTCTTATTCTTCCACAACTTTCACATGCCCAAGTTCAATTGCTTTTTCCCATCAGCAGAAAAGGTCATTCTCATTAGGAGATAAATAACTCAGATTGGATGCATCCAATTTACATACTTGAATATGCAAATGAACACACATCTCATTTTTCTTCCCAAGTACTGACCTCTGAGTCAAATGGAATTTATTCTACTCTAAGCTGAAAGTGAACTTCTATACAATAAAGATGATTGGGTGTCACAGGGCATCTGACATGTTTTATCTAATTGTGATTCCAGATATTTGATGGCAGACAGAAAGCCTGTGGCTGGTTTTCACGAGAATGAAAAATTAGAAGTCAGCCCAGATTCCAGTTTTTGTGTAGAAGCAGAAGTGATTAAGCAAAATTATTAGACCTGTTCAAGGCCAACATCAAAAATTGCTTTAAAGACCAGTGTTTAAGATTGATGTTACCAGCAGCCCCTTGATGCAGACTGGGAATGGAGCCATGGAACAAGCCCAACCTCCAGCAATAAGGAAACAGAGATTCAAGGTCACTTGCAAGCTGAGATGTTTTATATAGAACATTTCAACACTTGCTTACATTCTGGACTGACCATAGGTTCTTGTAGTACCGAGGATTGTCCTATTATTAGGTAATCACTATGGGTGATTATCAGATGAGAAAATCTTGCCATCATTATCTGTGATGGACAATCAGCTATTATTCTGCAATAGAATTTGAAAACATGGTCACATTTTATTCTTTAGTAACTAGGTTGAATAAGGGTGTGATCCAGTATTGCTCTCCAGTTCCTTCAAAAATAATTACATACTAAAAATTGTAATACATCAAAAATTTAATTACATTAAAAGTGCTTACTAATGTTTTAATATTACTCTGCTTAGTCTTGGCATCTGCATGCCATCCATTAATTTATTTCAGTAAAAACTATAGGTCACATTGTGAAGTTCTTATTATATTTCTATGTAGTCAAAACTCCCATTTTTTTTTTCCCCCAGAGTGTAGCTTCAGTGAAGACATTGATTTGGGGTACGTGGCTTTTGCATGCAGGGATGCATCTAACAGAGGAGGATAACTAAGGTAATGTTTTAGTCTATGTATATTTCAGATTTGTGTATAATCATATTTTTTCAGTTTATAATTCTTAAACTGATTAGTTCTTGTATTTACTTCAAGCAGACATTTAAATATTTCCTCCATGTTAAAATAAAGAGATTATTTGGGTCACAAGCTTCAATGCTCTTCTTAAGTAAATAAAATATAAATTTCATAATAAAATGACAAACAGAAGAGACACTCCAACAGTAACTATATTTTTCTCCTTTGTATACGTACTCATGCAAACTCATATAAAAGAATACTATAAGTTGCTGCTTCTTTCTAAAGGCGAAAATACCATATTCAGCAAAGTCAATAGACAGTGATTTTGCCAAAAAAGGTAATGCTAGTACCTTGATTCAATAATATACAAATGAGTATATTTTGTCTCTTGTAGAGAAATTCTACATATTGTGGTAGGGTAACTATTTTTCAGAGAACTTTAAATAAAACTAAGCACACAGAGATATAAATAGATATACACAGATGCACATTGTGTATAAGTATCCATACGGTATATAAATTATTTTAATTATTTGAAAACGTACACTTTAAAAACTGTTGTATGAGTGAATCTTTAAACAAATTCTTCAAAAAAATGCAATAAACTTGTCCTGCTGACACTGTGCATAGATATTTCTTATTCCATAACATAGGGCAGGAAGAACTATCTGAAAATTGTGGTCTGTAGTTATTTCTTGACTCATGAATCCTTCATGAAGATCATGTGTGTGCAGAGCAGAAGGACAACATAGTTGCTCAGATTTTCTATTGCTCTCATTACTAAAAATGTCATTGGCCACACAGAAGAACATATTTGTGATTGCTTTGTGTGTACAGTGTAGCTCACAAGCATTTCTCTCTGCAGCAGTGGTGGCTGGAGTAGGTCCCTCTGCTCAGTTATATCATTCCTTCTGCTGTGTGAACGCAGAATGAACCGGCTCAGAAATTTAATTCTGATTTTTTTTTTTGTTTTTTTTTACTAGGTTATTTTCCCCAGGTATGTCTGTCCATGTATCGTTGTGTCAATGCTGCTGAAGGTATAGTGGGACCAAATTGAAAAAGAAAATACCTGGACAGGATCAGTGCTACAGCCTGCGAAGTAACTTGCTCAGGTACTTTCATGAAGTGTTAAGGTGAAATCCTCACTTGGGTTTTCCAGAAGCTCTATAGAGATTGTTAGCCTGCAGTGATATAAAAATCAATTAGATGTGAGGAACTTGGAGTTGGACAGTGTCTGCTGCAGGATTATTTCACAAGTGCTAAATTATGTGATAGATTTTATAACGCAAACAGACAAAACAGTTTTTGAATCAGTTATTCTGTAAGGTTATTTAGGCCACAGAGAAGGAATTTGAGGCTTCCTTCAGAGCTATTGGACAGGAAAACTGATATTCCCTCAAACCTGTCACGACTCAAGGCATGACCAGAAAATATGAAGGGCAGACAGATGTACCAGTACATCTTGCTGCGTAGTAATGATGTAGAAGATGGAGTCAGCAGTGGGGATGTTAAGACAGAGGAAGAGAAGGAATATGGCTGGCATTTCAACCGTTACAAAATTGTATCTTGCTAAGGTGCTGCTTGTGTTTTACTGTGGTGCATGGAGTGAAGAGAACTTGGAACTCTACCACTACCACAGAAAATCCAAACATAAGCCATAGCATATAGTGTTATTTAGGACAATGGCAGTGTTCAGTAATAATTTTCCTCACAGATTTGCTGGCAGCCTGAATATATTCAAGACTAAATATCACTTCGGTAACAGAGTTGGAGCATGGAGAAGACCCATGTGAGAGAGTTTGGTTGTTTTCTAACTTTGTTGATGATATCCAGGTGTTAATACACAATGAGACAGCAAATAGGTCTGAAATTATGTTCTAATTATGCTAATTCTGGGAGCGTGTGACTATAAATGGACCAAAGCATGCTATGGGCTAGGGTTTAAAAAAGGCGATGGTATCAAGCCAGTGTATGCCCGGAGTAATGGCACTTGGATACCCACAACGATAACAGGACAGAGTGTGGTATAGGGAGGTGGGCTGTCAGGCTACAGAAACAGTGTTCAGCACGGATGCGACTACGTAAATGCTAAAACTCTGTCATATGCTATGCAGCATTACTGGTACTTCAAAGAGAACTACATCCTATGCAATGCTTTACCAGTGACAACAAACTACAGAGTTATTTCCTATGGTTTGTTGTTTTTACTATTCAGGGTGAAGTGACTCATTTGTATCCAGGTTTCCCAGTGTGCTGTCTGGTGACTTTTAATGTAGGCTTTTAATGTATGTTTAGCTTTTGGGAAATTAATCAATACAAAAAGTATTTTTTCTGTAAAAGCAAATAAGTTTTGAGGTATCAACACACAAGATACGAAACAACACAAATGTATCCTATGAAACCTTGTTAACTTTGTGCTATTCCTACAGTTTAAATAAGTGATTACTCACAAAATGGCATGATTTAGAAACAAAAGACCATCTGTCTCAAACAGATGATGTCTTTGTAACCTTATCAGTACTGAAAATAGAAAAACTAGCTTCTGCAAGTTTATCTGTAACCATTTTGTAGGGAATATGCTACAAAGAAGGAGTGAATGGTGTACTTGCTTTTATCTTGTCTCTGCTTCTCTAAAAAATCTGCAGCCTTCTCTCCTCCCATGCACAATATAGAGCCAGCATTGTGGTGAAGAAGTTAAACTCTCAAGAACAAATTACCTGATTTCAGATGACTGGCATGTTTTTTGTTAAAAGGCCTGCTAGAGCCAGTTTCTGTAAATAAGTATTTTCTTATGTTATAAAGTAATCTGTTGTCATTATGTCTGGTAGACCACTGGTGGAATGGATGAGTGCTGTATGTTTTGTGGATCAAATACTGATCATTGGAGCTCTGCTCAGAGTGTAGTCTTTGGTGGGATAACTACAGAAAGTTCTCCTGGTCAGGAGATCAGACTTGACAGTTGTAGTGGCCCTTTTCGGCCTTCCAGCCTCTGATGCTATTGATAAACTTATACAGCAAATAGAAACTTTAGCACGGCAACTGGCAGATATTGTAAAATTGCATTTTATATATGACTGTTGCATGAAGGAATACCTGCTGAAATTTATTTGCAATGTCCTTGAACAACATTGAATCCTCCACATTAGGTGGTGCCTGTGGAGCAAACCTATTCATTTTGCTAATGAGACAGAGGAGGAAGATAAAGATTTAAAAAATGCCTGGCATCGTATTTTATTAGTCACCCAATATAATTATTGACAGGGATCGAGTATGTTAAGTTCCAGAAAAGGACTACTTATTATCTTAACACTCCTGAGATGCATTAAACACATTTGAATTTAATTAGAAAGGAGTAACCATGATTTAAGAATAAATCTTGCCCCTATTAATTTTAGAAATTAAGATGATTTATTTCCCTTAAAATTTCTAGCATTTTGGATAAAAATCCTTCATAAAAGGTGCATGGCTTACTTTCAAAGACTAGATTTATACAGCATGATTTTGTCAACCAGACTGAAAAACGGTTGTAGTTTAATACTGGATAGATTTTTAAAATGCCTTCCATGTGGTATTTAACAGGACAGTAATCTTAGTCATGATGAGTCAGATACTGAATTTAAGAGAGAAAAATAAAATTATTTCACTAATAAAAAAAAAGGGTTTTTTAATTGTTTAAGGATTTGGCAATGCAACCTATCTTCTGAAAAAATGGCAAAATTTCATTTCTCAAAACTATGTAACTAACAAAAAGTAACTTGAGGATAGTTCAGAATGAGCACAGATGGTTCAGCAGACTAATGTTATATATATTTTTTTAAAGGACAATGACTACAGCCATGTTAAGTAGTCAGGAACTGATAATATGGGTCGATATTTGCATTTTCATCGTTTATAATACAGCTAATGCATGGTCACATGTTTTAGAATCAATAGTAAGTTGGCAGACTAAGATGTCTAATGAAGTTGAATGGCCCACAAATCAAAGGATAATGTTCAGAAAGGACAGAGAAACAATGAAAGGTAAACAGTCAACAAAACTTGCAGGGAAAGCACAGACATAGTGATGGGTGAGCCTCTATAGCCTGTGCAGGGGGTTGTGTCGATGTAATGCTATAGTGCTATGTATACAACAAAACAAAGTGCAGCAGGAGCTGGAGTAATTTAAAATGGTGCTGAGTAAGCACTTCAAGAATGGGAACTAAACGTAGACCGAAGAGAAAGCACAGGAATGCAGAAAGCATCTGTTCTGTGAGAACAGAAAAAATATTTGTGACACTTTGGTTTCAGAGATATATGCTGGTGCTATTATTCAGACAGTGGTAATTTCAGAGATATATGCTGGTGCTATTATTCAAACAGTGGTAAAACAATATCAAAGTTTCTAATGATTATTTGCTAACACGTAAAAATATTGGCTTCAGCCTCAAGTAACACTTTTGGATCCCACGATGATGTTGCCATGGAACCAACCCATGATATCGGCAAGCTCATTTTCTGTGTGGGCAAACATCACACTCACAACCAATAAAATAATTATTATATGTACTTAGTACACCAGGAAGTTCCCAAATATGAGAAAAAATATAAGAAGAAATGATTTGTATAAAAAGCAGGGATGGAAATTATTTTTTTTCAAAGGATGTATTTATTCTGGTTGACAAATCACTGCTAATACTACTGGCAGATGACTCAAAAAAATTGGCAAATAACAGAGTGATAAATTACAAAGATGAGCTAATCATACAGAGCAATCTGAAATCATAGAATCATAGAATGGTTGGAGTTAGAAAGGACCTTAAAGACCATCTAGTTCCAACCCCCCTGCCATGGGCAGGGACACCCTCCACTAGCCCAGGTTGCTCAAAGCCTCATCCAGCCTGGCCTTGAACACCTCCAGGGATGGGGCATCCACAGCTTCCCTGGGTAACCTGTTCCAGTGTCTCGCTAGTCTGAGAGTAAAAAATTTCTTCCTAATATCTTATCTAAATCTACCCTCTTTCAGCTTAAAACCGTTGCTCCTTGTCCTGTTGCTACACTCCCCTGTAATAAAGAGTGCCTCCCCATCTCTCCTGTAGCCCCCTTCAGGTACTGGAAGGCTGCTATTAAGTCTCCTCGGAGCCTTCTCTTCTCCAGGCTGAACAACCCCAACTCTCTCAGCCTGTCCTCATAGGGGAGGTGCTCCAGCCCCCTGACCATCTTGGTGGCTCTCCTCTGGACCTGCTCTAACAGGTCCGTGTCTTTCCTGTGCTGAGGACTCCAGAGCTGGACACAGTACTGCAGGTGGGGTTTCATGAGAGCAGAGTAGAGGGGGAGAATCACCTCCCTCAACCTGCTGGTCACACTTCTTTTGATACAACCCAGGTCACGGTTGGCTTTCTGGGCTTCAAGTGCACATTGCTGACTCATGTTCAGCTTCTCATCAACCAGCACCCCCAAAGCCCCTCTCTTCAGGGCTGCTCTCAATCCATTCTCTGCCCAAGCCTATATTTCTGCTTGGGATTTCCCTGACCCATGTGCAGGACCTTGCATTTGGCCTTGTTGAACTTCATCTCTCTAGTCTGTCCAGGTCCCTCTGGATGGCATCTTTTCCCTCCAGTGTGTTGACTGCACCACACAGCTTGGTGTCATTGGCAAACTTGCTGAGGGTGCACTCAATCCCACGTCCATGTCTCTGACAAAGATGTTAAACACCACCAGTCCCAATATTGACCCCTGTGGAAAGCCACTTGTCACCAGTCTCCACTTGGACGTTGAGCCGTTGACTGCAACTCAAGTGTAACCATGCAGCAAATTCCTTATCCAACTGTCAAATCCATGTCTTTCCAATTTAGAGACAAGGATGTTGTGTGGGACAGTGTCAAAGGCTTTGCACAAGTCCAGGTAGGGACTGTTTGGGAAGCAGAAAACAAGATAGGCTTGAATTCAGTCAAATGTCCATGGATGCAGCAGGAACAAGGAACTGAGGATCAACCGGGGCTGTATCTGGAGAGCAATGATTCAGAATAGAAATTATTGATTGCTGCTGGTTGATATGCATAGTCCCAAGGTAGCAATTATTTTTTGCATCAAAGAAATGATTTCTATAGCATTTGGACTAAAATGTCCCTAAAACTGGCATTACTTTATATAAGCAAATAAAAGGACATGGCAACCCCCAACAAAGAAAAAGAGACAGTAATCTTACTTTAGATGTGCCACAAGGAAGCCCTTTACCTACAGCCAGACCTCTGATAGCAGGAAGACAGGAATAGACACAAATTTCTTCAATTGCACATCCCATTTGTTTCTGGGAAGTAATTATATCTTTCACCTCTGAAGCTGGGTGCTGTTTTCCTCTGTAATGACTAAAATGGTCTGTAACAGAGAGCATAAAATAAGGAGGTGATTTTACATCTCTTCTTGGAATTGCTGAAACCGAGCCTAGAATACTGTTTTCAGTTCCTTTGCTTATGTTTGAATAAGTGTGTTAAAAGTTTGGAGGGAATTTAGGGAGGAAAGAAAAAGAGTTCATGTTTGAGAAAAATCTTTAAAGAGTAAATTTACTTAGAGTAAATATTTTTAACTGATTGAAAAGGAGATTTTGAGGTGAATTGTGATAAGCAGGAAATATCAAGTATTAAAGTTGGGAAGGACAGAACAAGAACTACAGTTAGAGACTGAAGACAGTAAAAGTCAAATAAAAAATAAGGCATGATTTTTAATGCAGATGGTAACTAAATATTGAACACACCATGAAGACAATTAGCAAGTTTTCAGTCTTTTGATCAATTCACTCTAGCTGAACACCTTTCAGAGACTGGTTTAATCTAACACTAATTTCTGGGCTCAAAATAGACACAGACTGGTGAAAATAAAGCTTTTTTTCTTGTGGGCTTTGTTTTGTTTTTTGATTCTTCAACTCTGTAATGATATTGACCCTGGCAACAGGGTTCAGGAGTTCTACCAATAAATACCTACTTGAACAATCAGACAAATCTGACATAGCAGAGGAGCAGATGTCCCTGTGCTTGTTCATGTCTGTACAATAGGAGAACTTTGGCTTTTATATGCAGCTACATATCCTTGAATATTTCCTTTTATCTTATTCATAACCAAGTTTAAGCTGCATTTTTTTGTTTGTTTTGAGGAGTAGGATTTTTTTGTGTGTGTGTTTTGAATCCTTACAGTGGGACATGAAAGACACAGCAAAGGTGATTGGATGCAAAATGAGCTTTCAGTCACTTCATGCTTCCTGGATATCAAACTGAAACTGTTCTAGCTTTGTGAGGCAACTTATGCTTCTGTTACCTAACACCACGCTCCTGCAGAGTTTATACCTCTGACTAGAGACTCAGAAGACATTTGCAGAGTTTAGATTCCTATCAGTGAAGCAAACCTAAGGACTAAAGGGATTTTATTAATCATTAAATCCAGTTCCTTGGTTATTGAAAGCAATCTTACTAAACTTTTTATAAATGGACCAAGCTCCAAGTTACAAGTAGTGGAGATATTTTACTCAAATGTTCATTTCAAAAGCTTGGTCACAACTGTATTCCTTTGATAATGCATTTTTTTCTTCTACTTTTGGCAGTGTACATTCATCACTATATGTAGATGAATATACACATAAAATCCAGCACATACCTGTGTGGGTCTATACTGAACTAGTTTATATCAAATTTTTGTGCCAACATTCTCATTTTTAATTTAAATGTATTTCCTTTGTTTAACAAAATTTTTTTGTGGCATAATGTAGCATTTAGCTGAGGTGTTAATGTTACTGGTTTGATACAATAAAAGTCAGGCTGGAAGTATTTGGAACAAAAAAATATTGGGTTTTAAAAAAAATATATTTTATAGAAGGAAGGTATGAATAGAAATAAAATGCCAGTCAGCAATATTTCAAGTTGAATCAAGATCCAAGACTGACTGATCTGGCTTTTGCAAGTTATAATGCAATTTTTACTATACTTTAGCTTACAAAATATAAGATGTTGAAATGACCACCCAATAAATAATATTAATGTACATAATTATGGTAGCGTAAAATTTCTTTTATACCATGATCAAGTTATTTTAACTTTTCAGCCTTTTTTTTTTTTTCTCCTCTTCCATAACTGGGTTTTGAGGATGTAGAGTGCTGGATGTAATCTCTGGCATATGTTTAGTTTACCCCAAGTTATTTTTAAAATCAATGGTCACTTTCAGCAACATACTAAATTGAGCTTCAGGCTTCAATCTGGCCAATTCTTGGGCAATATCTTGAACGTAATAACGTAAGTAGATATATTAACTGAGAGAATAAATTTCTAATTTCTGTTTAGTCCAAGCTGCATTTGGCTGAATGATGACTGGAAAAGAAGGCACCACCTATTCAAATGCTGCTAGATACATTTAGATTTAAAGGCATGGTGCCAATTTCACACTTACAGTTAAAGAGGGTGATCTAAAACACATTGAGAAATTCTGTGAGAACCTTCCCAGTGAAACAGTTTTGACTTTAGCAACCTCAGTTTTAGCTGATTCAACTAATTTTATTCGGATGAATAACATTTTTTTTTCTGGCGAATCTCAGAGTTAACTCAGTGCACACAAAACTCTCCTTGTGGATTCGGGATACCAGACACTTAGTGTGACGCTGAAAAACTGTTAAATTAAAACTAGGCTGAAGAAGAATAAACTGAGCAAAATCTGTTAAATTCGCTCAACTTTTACACTGAGGGGCTAGGCACCACTAAATGTGAGTTTAATAGAAATCTGTTTTTTCATTACTCCCTTTGTGTGTGTATATCTGTACATTACCAGCTTGAGAAAATGTTCTATTTACACCTAAATCATGTATAGGTTATACCCTAGACCAAGATCCTTAGGGTTACTGAGGAGGTCCTGAGAATCGCTGAGGACAGTTCCTCCAGCACTGTCTTTGCTATGTCTGAAGTATGGGTGAAAAACATCTAGATGTCTTAACTACTTTCTGGTGCAAGGGACCTCAGGTTTAATGTTTGAGTTTTTCTTTTTGTATGCTTCAAAATACTGCTTTTATACTCCCATCAAAAATCAATGGGTTCATCAGTCCGCCTTCTTGTCAGTTTTCAAGAGCTGCCTACTCTAAATTGCATTTCCTTTGATAGAAATAGACTTTGCTGTGGTGGCTACCATGATCTTGCTTTGTGATGTAGACACCTTGGAACTGAGCAGTAATTTTTTCCCAAGAAAGGATCGAAGCTATTTTTTTTTCCTTTTTTCTTAGCATATATAAATGTGTATCATATTTCTGATGATTCACCTGCTAGAACTGGAAGAAAGAACTTGCCAGTCCATAATGTGAGACAAATTATGTTCTGTATCTCCTCCTCAGGTATATTTCAAATTCAATAGATGAAAAAAAGAAAACATATAGCCCAAGTGGAAGCAGAAGTTTCAGTGCTGCTAAATCTTAAACTTCATTTTATTTCCATTACAGGTACAAAAGTACAGCTTGTTTCCCTTGCAACCTTCTATTTGAAAGCAGTGTTTAATATGTCTGCACATAAACTTAGAAATGTATTAAATCCTCAGTAGACCTCCTGAATGAAATAAACTGAGTTTCAGATTCAATGAGCTGTTCCTTAGTAGTGGGTGGATCGCTTCCCAGACGAGGAAATAAATCTCACCTCAGGCTAGATTCCTAACCAACTGGCCATAGGTATTGGTATTTACTGGCAGAGATTCCCTAAGAGCCTATAGATTGTCCTGCCCTAAGCTTACTTCTTTCTCTTGATTCCTAACTATGGCTTTCACTGTCTCTTCTTCTTCAGACTGCTTCAGTCTTCCATCTGCTTGCTGTGGGTCCTCCTTGTTGCCTGGGTCAACTTGCTGCTTGACTGTGGCCTGAACTCCAACCGTGCTTCTCCTTTGTCTTGGTATTAGTAGGTATATTTTTGACCTACTGATTGCTGGCTTAATCTCTGATTGTTCCCATTTTTCACCTTTGACTGGACCTTCTGGTCTCCCCTGTTCTTAGCTCTGGTTTCTGACTTCATCACAATCCTGTGTAGACCTAAATGCTAGGTTCCTGACACGCTGGTTATAATACCATTGCAAATTATTGCATAGGTCTTTCATTCAAGATGGTAAAAGCTGGGAACCTATCTGCTCTGTACAAACATGAAGCATGACACTTTGTAAGAGCAGGGTTTGTCTTTGAGTCCACCGATGTAATTTCTATAGGCAGCTCTGAGAGAATTTGATCTCTCTGGGGACAGGTTCTTGCATACCAAACAGTTGTCTACTTTTTCCAGCTGTGTTTGTTGTTATAATAAAAGATATTACTTATACCTATAAACCTCGTCCTCAGTTATACTGTCCTCTCTGGACCAAGTCTGGAGATGGTAACAGCTCTAGCCACTCTCACAAGCCAAAGTCTCATGCAGTGTTCCTCTTGGCAGCTACAGATGCTTTCACCACTTTCAGCACCCCAAGAAGAAAAAATGATTGAAGGTAAGTGGGAACAGTTGAAGAAAAAAAACACAGATGAGTAATAATACCAGACACAATCTAGTGTTGCGGAGGGAATAGCTGTAAAGTAGGACAGCTTTTCCGAGGAAGAATTGCAAAGACTGTGCTCCTGACTCCTTCAGGTCTGCTTTTAATGGTCCTTTGCTGTTCTGCAGCCTCAATGGATATCTAGAAAGCCTCCATTCTCAGGCAGGGGACTTCAGGAGGTGAGAGAGTGGGGACATTTCTGACCTCCCACACCCATGGCGTGATTCTGCCTGCAAAGACCTTGTCGGTATCTTCGCAGGTATCAAAAACCAAGGGTGAAACTGTGGCCGTACTGAAACTGAGGGAAGTTCTGTGTTCAGAACTACAAGAAGTACATTAGACAGTCAAAGATTGTTTCGCTAACTCTAAAAATTAATAAAATACTTCACCGTCTGCATTTAACGAAGAAAATGGGCCAGAGGCTAGGTAGTAAATATGTCATGGTTTGACCTACCTGGCAGCGAATGCCACGCAGCTCCTCGCTCACCCTACCTGTTCCTGAGGAATGGGGGAGAGAATTAAAGGGAAAAGGGACTTGTGGGTTGAGACAAGAATAATTTAGTAACTAAACTACAATAAAACTGAAAATAATAGTGATTATTATAATAATAGTAATAATATACAAATATACAAATGAGTGATACACAGTGAAACTGCTCACCACCCCATGACCAAGACTCAGCTCGTTCCCAGCTAACAATCCCAGAGCACAGACAGTCTCAAAACTGCAATCCCAGAAAAGAGAGGAGCCTCAGAGTAAGAGAGAGCTGACTGAGAGAGTGAGAGACTACTCAGAGATCAAACTTCCAGACTGACCCTCATCTATATACTGGGCATGATGTGCACGATATGGTAGATATCACTGGCCAGCCTGGGTCTCCATCTTAAACCTAAGGGCGATTCCTAGGCTAGTAACTGGGGCTGTGCTCCCTCACAGCTTCTCCTGCCCCTCCAGACACGGGCACAGCAGAGAAGCTGAGAAGTCCTTGACTGTCCTGGCAGCAACTATAAACGTGATCAGCTTCTCCTCGGCACAAATCCGAAACACAGCCTGACACTAGCTACCGTGAAGAAAGTTAACTCTGTCCCATCTGAAACCAGGACAAAATATAACCTGAATTGTAAATGGCAGGGATATAATGTGTGAATAGGCAGAAAGGGATGATCCTCATTTTTGAAACTTCCTTGGACTAATGCTACATATTTGGATAGAATTGAGTGTTTGATTTGCTAAATCACCATCTATAATTTACAGTGTGTCCTAGATTAATATTTTTTGTGTGTATTTAAACAACTGATCTACTTGCAAACTCAGACACAAAATTGCATTTTTTGTAGAGAGGGAATGGGAACAACTCCTCTTCCTTCCCGCTCTGCTCCAGCCCCACAGCACACGGTAGCCCCGCCTGTCCCCTGCTGCTCTCCAAAGTGACACAGCCCACCCCAGCTAAACCCCCACCACCCTCCCCTGCCCGCTCCTCAAGCCCCGCCCCTTTCTAGCTCCATGCCCCCTCATTTGGCTCCGCCCCATGTCAGCCACGCCCCTTTCCGCCTTTCTTTTAGCCACACCCTGGACATTGGTTGGCCCTACCTTCACTTAAAGTTAAGCCCCGCCCCTTCCTCCCTCCCCTCCCCGGGGCGGTTTGACCACGCCCATCTGCCTGTTAGCCCCGCCTCTCCCGCGAGCGGTTGGGGGCGGGGTCAGTGTTGTGCGGGAGGACGCTGCGTGGTGACGCAGCAGGAGGAGTTGAGGCGGCGCTGCCCGCCCTTCCTCCTCCTCCTCCTCCGCGCCCCGCCGGACGCTGCCAGAGGAAGCCGCGAGTGCCGCCGCAGGGGAGCCTCAGCCGCCGCCAGGGCCCGGGGGAGCCGCCGGCGCTGCCGCTGGCCATGGTGGCCCGCCTGCCGCCGGGGGGGCAGGGGCAGGAGCTGGAGCAGGCGCGGCGGCCGCCATTGCGCGCGGGGGCCGCGGGACTATGAAGGATGGAAGCGGACGAGGTGACCATCCGCGAGCAGAACTTCCACAGCCAAGTGCGGGAGTACACGGTAGGCGACGCCGCACTTCGCACCCCGTTGCCCCCGCGGCCCCTCCGCCGCTCCCCGGCTGCGCGGTCCCCTCCCACCCCCTCCCTGAGCTGTCATTGCGGTGCCCCGGAGGCCGCGCTGCCGCGGGACGCCCCCCCTGCCCCCGCCTTGCTGCCCTCCCCGGCCCCCGGGGCTGGCCAGCCGTGGGGCTGCCCCGCTCTTTCCCCCTTTGGCTGCCCGCCCTTCGCTGCTCTGCCCGTGTCCGGACCGCCTCGGGCGGCCTGTCCCGCGTGGGTGCGTGCAGCACCGCCCCCGGGCTGGGAGCGGGGGGCGCGGGCCGGCGGGCGGGGACCCCACCTCTTACCCCCCCTGGGGTCTTCCTCCCCCCGGGCCTTCGGCGGAACGGGGACAAGCCGTGTGTGCGCGCAGGACACGGGAGAGCTGCGGGTGTGCGCCTGTGCTCTGGTTCAGCACCTGCGCCTCGTCACTGAACACGAGGGATTTCGCGTTCCGGCGTGCGGTACTGAGCTCCTCCTGTCTCTTGCCGCACCGTTTGCAGCGGGTGTGTGTAACCTTGGTGTTTTCCCGAAGCTCTCGTGTCATTCTCAGTGCTGCTGCGTGCCACATGCTCTGCAAGGGGAGCACTAGGGAGCACCGTCCCGAGCCTGCTGTGGTCAAGTGCAGCGCTGCGCCTTGGGTGCAGATGGAGAGGGCTGTTGTGCTGTCCTCCCTCATCACCTCGTAATTGTTTTGCAGAACTATTTGAAGCCGGTAGAGATGTCCTGGTGGGGTTTGTCTCTCTTCTGCTTCAGTTCCAGGAAGGAAATACGTGCTGCAGATAGGAGACAGGCAGTGTTGTCTTCTGTGCACGTGCTGTCCTAACTCAGCTGGGTAGCTGCCTTTGCAGTTACTGCTGCCTTGATTTCTTGAACAAAAATGTGATTTAATAATTTAGCTTTTAATACTTTTCAGTTGTACTAGGGGACAATGTTAAACATTACTGCTAACTAATATATGTAGGCTTATGGCTAAGTGTTTTGATAAAAAAGACTTGCTTGGATCCCTATTGTGTTAATGGCTTTTCTATGTGTTAAGGTCTTCTTTCTTTTGGTGAAGTATTATATTTCTGGGATTTCTTTTTTCTGACGAATCCAAAACCAGTCTGTCATCAGAGAACTGTTACTTTAGGAGATTTTCTGGACTTTTGCTTTTCTGTGAATGAATGTAGCATGTATCATGAGAGCTGTGACCAGCGGAGAGGCATAAAAAGAAACATACTTTTTTGTAAAGAAGTTTTTCAGCATTATCTTAATTTTCTTTGTGCTATGAAAGCACAGGTGTATACTCAAATCATGCATCTCTTCTGGATACTAACATCCATCTTTCCCTAGTGTCTGTTTTTCCATTTGTATTTCTTTGTGTACTAGTCAGCTCCTACTTATGTTCATCAGAGAGTCTTGTTCTGATGCATCACGTGCCATGTAGTGTGCTCTTGTATCTAGTAGGATGCACAAATTTACAGTCTGAAGGAATGGCTGTGTGCAGCCTCTCCAAGTGCTGTTACTGATAGTGAAAGTCTGTTAAATTCTTAACGTACTAGCTAATCTATATTGCAACTACTTGTCTAAAGCTTTATCAGCCCCTCTAGAGCAGTTGGTAACTCTTCCTGTTGGTGTGGTCATGTAAGAAATCATATAAGGCATCACGAACTTGTATTTTAGAGGTGCAGCGTTGCTTTATTTGGCCGGTGGAGGCAAAATATTCAGTGAATGGCTTCTTACTCTTGAAACTGTGCTTTGATCTTTAATATTGGTGACAAGCCATCTATGTTATTGTTTAATCAGTGGGGATAATAACAATTTTACCTTTTAAATGATGCATTGGTACAGTTGCGATCTTGTCTTTAATTATGTTGGAAGGCCACAGGGTTTGATGAGTGCATAAAGTCCTGCCACCCACAGCTGAGTATGCAACCTACCTGTGGCTCTCACATAGCTGCTGAAGCATATTGCAAGTGTGATTACACTTGTGGTTAGTTTAAGCATAACGAAATGTACAGAGTATCTTGCTTACATGTACCATTATGTTAACATTCCCTCCTAATCATTCCTGCCCTTGCTGGTCATGAAGTTACATGGGGAATATAATTTCTTAAAATATGCAAATAGTTGCTCTGTGGGTAGTGGGTGTAATCATCAGCCCCTCAGCTGGAGGAGGGAACATATTCCACTTTCTAACACACGCACAACACTTTAATTGCAGCTGCAGGTGGGCTGGGGGCAGTGGAACAGTTAATATAAGGATTTGATGTGTAATAATACAGTGGAGGAACCTCTATCTGCCAGCTCATAGAAGTCAGTCAAATTATTGAATCTTAATGTCTTGGGAGACCTAGTTGTGTGTGGAAGCTAAAATGATATATTCATAGAATCACAGAATGGTTTGGGTTGGAAAGGACCTTAAAGACCATCGAGTTCCATCCCCCTGCCATGGGCAGGGACACCTCCCACTAGCCCAGGTTGCCCAAAGCCTCATCCAGCCTGGCCTTGAACCCCTCCAGGGATGGGGCATCCACAGATTCTCTGGGTAACCTGCTCCAGTGCCTCACCAACCTCACAGGAAAAAATTTCTTCCTTATATCTAATCTAAATCTGCCCTGTTTCAGTTTATAACTGTTACTCCTTGTCCTGCCACAACACTCCCTGATAAAGACTGTTTCCACATCTCTCCTGTAGCTCCCTTTATGTACTGGAAGGCTGCTATAAGGTCTCCTCGGAGCCTTAGAAATCAAAGTAAGCTGATGTAGTTGGAAAAAAACCCCCTGCTTTTCATTTTTCTTTTACAAATTTTCTTAATTTTCTTTGAATGGATAGAGTATTTCTAGATTGTGCTTTCTGATGGAGTCCTAAGGGCACGCTAAACTTAGCTTCAGTGTAATGCTTCATTTCTGTTTCATCTGTTCTCTGAACTGGCAAGCTACAAAGTTTTCCATAAAGTTGTATTATATAACAAAAATCAAAGACTTGTTTCCTTCTGCTGGTGGTGCCTGTCTCTTTCTGTAGGTGCCAACTTCTGCTAATTCCACTTGGAACAGCAAAATGTTTCTGGTGTATGTTTATAGCTTGAGCAAGGGCAGTAAAAGATTATGTTTTTAAATAAATCCTTCATCTGCTTTTGAGGTGACTGTCCTCTTATTTAATGCTTAATTTAACTTAAGCCGATTCATTCTTGACCTTGTTTGGAGTGTCTGTATGGTGCGTGTTTTTTTCAAGAGGGTGCCTGTTTGCAAGAAGATAATTTGCCCTGTATTTTGTTGCTTCATGAGGATGATGTTTTACTAATAGGAGGTGAATTCAATTCCCTGGTTTAGTTTCGGCATGGCTCTTCAAATGTGAATCTGCTACGTTGAGGATCTGTTGTTTGGAATGGTTATTGAAAACACCCAGACCCCTTTCAGACTTGTACTTACTTTAAAATTCAAATTCAGTGAAGTAAACCTAGAGATTGAGAAAGGATGACCCCAGATAAGAGACATGGCACAGCCCTGAGTTTGCTCGCAGTCAGTGAGAGCCTTAACTTCGATAAAGCCGGGGTTGTACTCAGCTCTAACTGAGAAGTGCATCTTTCTGAAACGCAGCTTTAGTGGGTTACAAAACCTAGAAGAGTGTCCGTGTTCTGTACTTCTCAGCTTTCGTGTGAGAGAGTTGTGAAGGACAGACAGTGTTCTGTGCTGGTCTGATACGATCTGTTTTTTTTGTACACTATTGGTTTGCGTTTCTTGATCCTTTAGATTCATTTATAGTTTGCTGAGATTGTTCACACCTGTGGAAGACACTAAGCTTTTAGGGAGTTACTTTTTGCTCGTGTCCTGTTACTATGTCTGTTTATGCAACTTAATTATCAAGTGTTCTGTTTTCACTGGTATTGTTGTGAACTGTTGAACAAATCAAGTAAGTACAATGGTCCAGTCTCTGTGTTCCCCTGGGTTTACTTTTTAGAATATTCTTACACTTCTTTTTTCCAGTTTGAGTCTTCTGTTCTGCAATGTTAGTTTGTATTTTTTAAATTTAGATACTTTTTGATGTTGTTGTTCAATTTACACAATATAGGATTTTGACTTTGTAGAGCTGTCTGTACACATACACTTTTTATGAGGTTTCCTTGGTAAAATAAATCCACTGTGCTTGCATCTGTAAGTGTAGGGAAAACCACGGAAAAAAACAATTTGATGATCATAGGATTGTTAGTTAGAAGGCTTAAGAATAAACATAGTCTGTTTGGAAAAGACTTAATTATATTTAATATTTCATGAAAAAAATCAGTCCTGGTAGAGTAAGTTCAAATACAAAATGCTATTGTAACTCTAATTGCTTTATGCAAGTCCAAGCAGATGTTGAACCTGATATTTGGACACACTTTGTTTTTCTACTTAATACAATTCCCTGTGCAAGGTGGCTTTTTTTTTTAAACCATACCACTTTTTTTTTTGTTACAGGTGATATGATGGTTATTTAATGTGTGGTGTGTGTGTGTGAATCTGAATCTAAAAATAACTTCCAGTAGTGTAGAAAGGCCTTTTTAGGTGGTTGCAACTGTGTCATGTCTTTTTTTTTTTTTTTTGGCAACTCCCCACTAGTGCACTGTCTTTGTTTTCTTATCTGGTTTATCTTTGTACCTTTTGTCCCCCTGTCCTATTTTGGGGTAGAGAGCTGTTCAGAATTCTGTATGAACTTGTGCAGTGTGGTTCCTGCTGGCATTTGTGCCCTCTATGGCTGTGAAATGAGAAAGCTGATTTGAGCACTGTACCCCTGTTGATATGTGGTCTTCTTCCTAACCAGTTCTGCTTCCTTCCAGACAAAAATTGTAATTTTCACAGACACTTTTTTTATGCCAGAAGTGATGATATTCTGATAGTGGGCCAGGAGGAAAATGCTGATTAGAAGCACGGGTGATTTTTAAGTTTCTTTTGTTCAATAAAATTTATGCTTTTCAATTTTTTTATCCATATACTGAAAACTTAAGGAGGAATTTATATCTTAAATGGCTTCTTGTATCCTAAAAATAACTTTTCTTAGGTTTTGTTTCTCAGTATTGCTTCTTTTTTAAAAAATCTTTTGGAAAAGAATTGTAATTGAATAAAGGAGTATTTGTGGTAAGTGGCATGAGATATAAGGCTGAAAGATTGGTGCACTTTTAACGTAATTACATATATAAAATGTTGGCATTGTTCTGTCATCTTAAAAACATACCTTACTTGTAAACATGGGTGCTGTACTGAACTTTAAGATGTGATATGACATCTTCTAGGTGCTGGTCCTGCGGGTCAGCACTGTGGATCCATCTGGAATCAATAGGCATCTCCAAGTACTTGGCGCAGACAAGTGGCTAGTGAGGTGCCTCTTCCCAAAACAGGAACAGCTTTTGGAGAGTTCCACTTTTTCAGTTTACGTAAAATAAGCATAAAAGGCTGAAGTGTAAAAAGTTGCTATTACAGTTCAAAATAATTCCTTTTGAATACTGGTGTGTTTCTTTGTGGCAGGAGTTGACCAAAAGGGCGAGACGCTTCGCGGGAGGTACGGACATCTGTTTAAGAAAATTTAGATTAAGCTGTAAATTACATTTGAGAAAATCTAATGAAAAGTGAAAGAACTGACAGCAAACCAAACCAGCTATTGATTACAAGACTGCAGACAAGCGTATCCATCGTGAGTTATGTTTGGGTGGCTGGTCATGTAGTAGAGGGACTAGATAAGATGGCAGGAGGTAACTGGGAGGTATCAGGATTGTAGTGAACGTCTTGATCTTTGCTGTGATGTAGGGGTGCTGAGTGTGATGGAATTTATAAGCCCAAGACCTTCTGGAAAGAAGGGGAAGGTTGAGGGGTAGGTGAAGCAGAGAGCAGAGCAGCAGAGGAAATGTGGACAGAGAATCTGAAGCATGTTGCCAGTGAGGTTAGCATAAGAAAGCGAGAGTTCACTTCTGGTGACACAGATGGGAATTTGAGTTAAGGAAGACTATCTAATGAATACATTTCATTCAATATAAGCTTAATGCTTTGATTTGAAGGTTGTGTAAGTAATTTAAAAAGAAAAACCAAACAAGCTGCAGTGCTTTCTCCTTTCCTGTCTTTCATCCTCCCTTGTTTCATTTGATATTTTGATATCTTAATTTAGAAGTCCCAATTTCTGCAGTGCTCTCTGATCTCTGTGTCCCCCACCTTACCTTGAAAACCACTGAATCTTTCCTGTAAATGTGTACTTCTGTCTAATGACTAGTGACGCTGACTTCTTGGTAGCATTAATGTGCAAGAATTTACATAACTTATAACACAGGAGTGGGGAGAGACTTTGAAAATCATGATTGTAGTTTGTTTTTATGCATATAGTAATTAACAGCCTTGGTCGTTGCATCACTCTGAAAGGAAAGCATACAGCAAGGTAGAGATGACCTGGAATAGGTTACTCTTGTAAGCCCCTTGTTAGTCATTCGCGTGACAAGTGAAATTGCTTCATACTTTCAGCAGCTTTGGTCTGTTGCTTTTTTTGGGCCAAATTTACTCTCATGAGAGTTACTCTCCTGAGAGACTCGTGTTGATATTTCATCAGCCTGATGTTGAATATGTATGGTAGTGTTGCTGAGCTGCTTCCTACACAGACATTTCTTGTTTCTTGATAACTGAATATATTAAAAGTTGTTTTCTAACTACCATCAACATGGTTCCAAGAAAGACCCCGGTGCTTTTTACTGTTTTAATATTTGAGCACGTTGATAATAATTTATTTTCCAGTTAATCAACATTTTCAAAGCTATTGTTCTAGAGAATATTGTTTCAGTTCCTCTATTTCCATAGCATGTGTGCTCTCCATGGCAACTAGCATGTGTATAAATGGCATTGAAGTCTGTATGCGACTGAGTTTAATGTACAGAGGATAGGTGCAGTATATGTGCATGATTCCCATCTGCCCTTTCCCCCTGAAGCTTTATCTTCTTGGCTTATAGTGGTGTGGCTTCCAGTGTTAGGCTCCAGGATTGTCACTGAAACGTGGTGCTTCACAGTTTTACTGTTGATTTTAAGTGCCTGTTTATGCCTGAGTATCCCATTTTTCCATTAGCTACTTCCATTAGTACCTTCTATTTTTAACATGTTTTGCTGATGGAAAGAATTGGTGCTGAGTTTGTGTTGAATTTGACAATAGCAACATGTCTAAAATATTTGCTGAGTTTAAAACTGTGATAACTTATGTCCAGTCTGCGTAATTGATGAGAGTTATGAAAATGTAACTATTGCAGTTTAAATAAGTTTTTGTTTTGGGAGTGGGGATCAAAAAAAACAGATGTGCTACTTAAAAATTCTGCAGTATGTGTGTGCAAGAAGACAAGGAAGAGGATTTTTATTATTTAGGAGGAAAAAATTAGTGAGCTCTGTTTTCTAAGATAGTTATGCGTCTTGCCCTAGTAATTAATATTAGTCAAAGAAGCTGTCTTAGCACAAATTGTTTACCAGTTGGTATTGAGACTTGAGTTTATTTTTTCAGAAAGGATTTTTTTAATGGCACGACTCTCTGAAGTTTTAATATAGCTGATTATTATAGCCTGGCTTTAAAATGTTGAATAATACCTTCATTCAGTGGCAGAATGTTGGTGGGATCTAGGTTGGTGCTATTGGTGTTAATTCTAGAGGGTATTTTTAAATCTTGGACTAATCCTGAAAAATATTTTTGATTCTGATCTTAATGGCAGTGCTGTAGCCCATACAGGTCAAAGAAAAATGACTTACAGTCCCTTTTTTGAAGGGTTTTGAGTGTATTACTGGCTATAGAGTACAGTACCCTGGGCAAAGGTACCTTGGGCCTGTTAGTAAGGGTTGTGGAAGTGTCAGCATTTTTTTTTTCCCTTTACCCAGCAACATAAATACATTCCCTTTAAGTATATAAAAGGGAATGTAAAAGCTGGCGAATTTGTATATTGATTTGAATTCCTTCGTTAGTGTGAAGTGGGCCTCTGCTGCTGGTGAGGTTAACGTGAAGGTAGTTTTAAGTGAATGACGTATGGAAGCTACCTTCTGAAGGGCTGAAGAGGCTGGTTTTTGTCTTCAACTGAACAGTATTTCTAGCACATGGAATATGTTTTTGGTTGTTTTGTATTTTGTTAGATCTTGGGTTTTTTCCTAGGTGAACAAGTCTAGGCACCTGGTCTCTGAACCACTGATGATTTCTTCATGACTTAGGAACCAGCAAAAAAAAAAGTGGGTCAACCTCTTGCACGTGTCTTAAGCCAGAGAGGACTCCCAAGAGGAGATGATACACGCGGGGGAAGTCATAGGTGTGGAGGGCTGCGTTAATGAGTAAAATTAATCTGTAGTCATAAGACCTATTTGAGATTTTCTCATAAGCTTGAATTTAGTGTGTCATGCTAAGTGTATGAAGCTGTCTGGGCAAGAGTGAACTTAATAGAACCACAGAGCACAGAGTTTTTAAGAATAAATAGTTAAACAGGTTGCCCAGGGAGGTCGTGGATGCCCCATCCCTGAAGGCGTTCAAGGCCAGGCTGGATGTGGCTCTGAGCAGCCTGGTCTAGTGGTTGGTAGCCCTGTGTATGGCAGGGGGATTGGAACTAGATGATCACTGTGGTCCTTTTCAACCCAGGCCATTCTATGATTCTGTGATACGATTAATACCTCATTTTGAGAAAAATGAGTTGGTCAAAGCAGATGATATTATGAATGCCAAAGTCAAACTCGGAGAAGAGCTAAAAATTTTAGTTTTTCTTTAGTGTATGTGGTTTGTTATAGGTAACTTAACTGCTGACACATCTGAAACAGGTGGAGCACCTTGTTTGCTTTTTAAATGTCAATGGATAATGGAGTTATTAGAAATAGACTGAGCAGAACTGCTTGTCTCCACCTGTGTTTTCTTCCTGTTCATTAATACCATCATTTCCACAAGTCAACAAAAGTTGCTGCCAAGTGGGACAGTAGGAGGATGCTTTTTAGTTGCCATGTGACATTTTAGTGCTCATTAAAATACTTTTAACAGCATGAGAGCAGTAAGAGGTGAGTATACAATGCTGTGTTTAGCTGTTTTCTATTACAGAAATTAAAACCCAGAAGTGCAACACTACTACTTTTCTATAAGTAGTAATCAAACTCAAGCAAAAAAATGACAGTTCCATTTTCAACTCAGACGTGTTACCCAGGGTGGCTTCTGCCTTCTCTTTTCTCTGTGCCTTTTTTTCCCTTTAGGGAAATGGAAACATTCTGTAAAGTAACAGCAAGAAGTGGAGACATTCTTCATTGTATTCTTCATTATGTCTGCAGCTTTTTTTTTTTTGTGTAGCCTTTGCATAGAAATACTGGTGGATGTAGTAGCGGTCACTTTTCTTATTGTAATACTGACACAGCCACTACTTTAGTTTAAAGGTATTTCCTTCCTTTATTCCTTAGTTTTTTTGGAGCTTCTTGATCTTTTGTCTCATACATGGTGTAGTGCAATGCTGTTCATTTCTTGTCTGTTTTGCTCCTCCGAATTTACTCTCCCCGTTCTGAATGCTAGTATGCAGTCAAGTGGGAGGAAATGATCACTTCTCTGCTTTGATGCTTTTCATGTGGAAATCTTGAACCTGTGTTTCATGCTTGGAAGCGTGTTAAATCAAAGCACATTGCTAAAGTCTGTGACCTTTTTCTGCAAAGGAGTTCTGTGGTGGTTTACTGCTAAAATATGTCATTCTGTAAGATGTCCAGCTTTTTTCTAGTGGGAGGACATCCCTGACACGGTCCTACAGGGGCCTGTGCTTACGCTAATAGTTCAGAACACGCTCATAAATGACCTGAGGTGACAAAGTTGCTAACAATGCTGATTGATTCAGGATAGTAGAACAGAGGCTGGCTGGATTCCAGCCTCCTGCTCAAAGCAGGGTCAGCTATGAGATCAGCCTGGGTTACTTAGGGCTTGAAAACGTCCAGGAATGGAGATTGCACAGCCTTGCTGGGCAACCGATTGCAGTGCTTAGCTCACTCATGGAGGGGACTTCTCCTTACCTCCGATCTTGTCCTGCCACCATGCACCAACGCCAAGAGCGCAGTTCTGTATTCTTAACGACCTCCTCGTAGGTACTGGTAAGCTGCTGTCAGGTCCTCCAGAAGCTGTCTTGTCCTCAGGCTGAACAAGCTGAGGTACTTCAGCCTGTCTGCACCAGGCAGTTGTTCCAGTCTCCTGACCATTTTGGTGATCTTCCTTGCTGAAATTACCAATGTCTTTCCGGTATTGGAGGCTCCAAACCGGATGCAACAACTCCATGTGACCTGATGAATGCTGACTGGAGAGGGACAGTTACTTCCCGTGACTTTTGGCTTTGCTTCTGGTAATACAGCCCAGGATGCCCTTGGGAGTGCTTGCTGCCAGGGCAAGCACTTGCTTCCCAGTATGAACTACAGCTGTGTTTCCTGCGTAACAGTTGGGAAGAATATCATGCTGTGTGCGCACATACGCACATATGACATTAATTACAATTGTGAAAGATGGCTGTATCTTGTGCACAAGGAAAAAAACAAGAGAAAGATCATCCACATGGACAAATTAGTGTCAGCTGATCTTTAGTAACTATCAGTGGGATAAGTACAAATGGGATAAGCTGAGAACTGCCTGGTACAGATCCAAAAGTATGACTTGGATCGTACTTGGATGACTTTGGATGACAGATCCAAAAGGATGACTCTATGGAAGAGCTGGATACAAGATACCTAAGAGTGTAGTGCAGTGTATCTCCAGAAGTAGCCTCTCTTGGCGTGTCTGATGTGTAACCTAAGCAGGAGCATAAAGCACTTCCTTTCCCAAATGAAGATTAAGAACTCTAGGGGATGACAGGTTTCTTTTGCTTGTTTTAGCAGATGTTGTATTTAGTCCATGCAAAGAGATGTGAATGAATTATATGCGTGAGCTCTGAAGAATTCTTAATGTGCCACTTGTTAAAAGGGAGCCCCTAGATGTAGCATAGAATCCATGCATTTTGTTTTTAGTTACTGAGTGGTGTGGAGGGAGGAACACAAAAAAACCCATTAAAAATTATTAAGAAATGCTTTGCTTGACTGTTTGGCTATAACTGCGTAAAATCAGACTCCTCTTAATTTCCTTTATATTTTAATGCAGCTGATCAAACATGGACTGAGTGTATTTCCCCTCTAATGTGAGAATGTATCATAGTTGGGTTTGCAGTTACTTCCCAGGAGCAGTCTATCTATGGCAACAGATCCACAACTGCTTTGTCCCTCTGTAAAGTTAGAATGAATTTAAGGAAATAATTTTTAAGATTGGAAGTTGTTATTTGTTGTATGATTTTGTTTTTTTTTAAGTTGAAACTATCAGGGAATGTCAAATTGCTGTTCATCACAGTTGTGTACATTCTCTGCATGGTGTCTTTGCCGCTGTCTCCTCAAGTCAAACCCGTAAGAGCTTCGTTGGAGCTCCAGTGAAAAACTCCTTATAGAGAACATGGGGTTAGGAGGAATATAGCTTGTATCAGCTCTTATAATAGACATGGGTGATAGCATAAACCACTGCTTTTGGTGGAAAAGATAGCAGTATGATTTGGATTAACATTGTATTCCACCATTGGCTCCAAGTCTGTCACATGTAATAGTTTTCTGAAGAAAAGATGGAATTTAAAGAATATGTGCTCTTCCTTCACTGCAGATATCAATGTAGGTTTGTGTGGTGTTCTTTTTTGATTAGTGCCCTATTTCAGTATGACTACCTACGCTTCTTAATAAGTGATTAGAAATAAAAGTTGACAGATGATTTAGGGTACTATGAACATTTGTACATGTGAATTAGCCCTATTGTAGGGGTTTTTGAAGAAAGTTGAGTTAGGAGTTGTTAAGAACTGTGTTTTCTGAAGCCATATGACTTGTATTTCGTTTGCATATGCCAAGGGCTGTATCCAGCAAATGCATTGAAAGATATTTCTTAAACTAGGGTCAGTGTGCCTTGGTAGAAGAGCTGTGAAGTGAATAAGAAATTGAGTGTAGTGTACGTGACAATAGGTGTTGTGTTTGGGGGGGAAGAAAGCTACTATTCAGTTTCCTCAGGTATCAGTATTAAGAGCAGTCTTGCTCAAGTTAGATGAAGTAGAGCATCCTGTTATTAGCACAAAAAGAGTGCTTCAGGAGATGTCGTCAGTGCAAAGGAGGCTTAGAACATGGTGCAGAAGGGACTTGATTACCCCAAAATAATAGATGGAGTATGAAATTTAAGGTGTGTTTTTTAAAAGGGGGGAAAAAAACCCCGTGGTAATGAACTTGAACCCTGAAAGCAAGTTTCTGCTGTAACTTGAGAGCTGCTCTGCTGGAAGCAATTGGGGAGGACAGCGTGGATAAGGTCAGTGGTTGGAGGATAATGGTAGGTTACTAGTGTGATTGTCAGGTGAACGTGTTTGAGTGTTTTCAGTACGGAAAGAAAGGCTTCGTGCTGTTATATAGCCATAAGGCCTTATACTACATTATGAGCCCAGTCATTCATAATTGAGAAACGTGAACGGAAGGTAGAACAAGTACAAACAAGGGCTGTATTTCTTTTGCAATACAGAAGTATCCTGAAACAAAGAGCAGTATGAGGAGTAAGAACCCAGGATTGCAGTGTGACAGGACAGTAGAGTCTATTCTTTGGCTGTCATGGGCAACACATTCCTTTTCACCAATTTGACTGAGTTACACTTAAAAATAGTTAGGATACTGGCTTTTACTACTCCCTTTAGAAAGCTATTCAGAATGCATGGTTAGAAACACTTCAGGATCCTAGGTTTCACTAAGTATAAATTGAGACTGAAGTAATATTTCCAATTTTGCTTATTGACTTGTTTTGGTCAGTGTGAAAGACTTTTAATGTATTAATTCTCTTTTGTTAATATCCTAAAACTTAAAAAAAAAAAATTTAAATCAACTTTTAAATTATGTGAATTTTCAGTAATAAACAACTGTATCAAATATTTACAAAGTTGTTCTCAGCTCTGACAGAAGCAGAGGGATAATTACACCAAGATATATAGTTACACCTTATTGCTGAGTTGTAAAGTAGCTGTCATCTAAAACTAGAAATACAGCATTTGACAGTTCGTGTTACTGGACAGTTTTCACCTGCTGTGCCCTCAAAATGCCTCAGTTGTCTCAGTGGTACCTTTTAAGTACGATCCCCCATTTTCATTGTAACCTTGCTATCATGGGTAGAATAGAGGCCACCTATTTTATTTCAAGAGACCAACAAGATTGCCGTAATTTTTATTCTTGTCTTAAACAAAATTGAACCAAAAAATGAGCTTAACTGTATCTTTGTTTGTGTCTGACAATTTTTAAAGAATTTTACTGACCCTGTATATATGATACCTAATTTTTAAAAGTCGATGCCTAAAATTAGATGTCTCTATCTGTAGCCTTGGTCCAGTTTTCAGAGGAACTGGAAATCTAGAGAAGGACTCTTTCAGCACTGGTGTTACGTTTTCCATTACTGACAGGACAAGCTGTGTCAGAGTACTCTGAAAACCCAAGGCTATTCTCAGTTTCTTTTGTTCTTCCTGATTCAAAAATATACTAGTATATTTTTAATTAAATCTTAATAAAATTATTTATTAATAGAATTATTTATTTGAAGAATTCTTTATCAAAACCCTTTCCTCTTTGAAGTGTCCTCTGGAAAGTTGGAGTGGTGAACTTTGTTCAGGTTAAATTATTTGAATTCAGAGATCTAGTTATGAAATAATTGTCAGCATCTGAATTTCAGATATTGCCACTGTCTGTTGCCAGCATGGAGAATGAGCTCAGTTGCCACTTTCAGACCTTTGGCACTGTAATACTTCTGGGGGACACCCGGAGGGCAGTTGCAGGCACCCAAATGTCATGTTCACATGCTTGCCTATGCTCTTTTTATTTAAAATGTCTGACTATGTGAAAGAAATAACTATCCCAGCTTATTTTTATTAGTACTTCTTAAAATGTCTGTCTTTCCTGATTGAGCGATACCTTATTTCCCCCTCTGATTCTGCTGGTTTGGATGCAGTATGCTGCTTTATATGTAAATTTTTAAGGGATATCATCACCACCTTTGCTTTCACTTTTCCATTAAACTTAGGGTAGCTTCTCTGCTCCTGACTTTTTTAAAGACAGTTCTTAAAGGCTACAAATATTTCAATGGCTGGTTAAAGAAATACTTCAGCTGTTGCTTGGTGAAATACTTTTGCAATTTCAGATCACAAAGGAGATTAAAGCTCAGACTGAAGCAGGACACATTTAGGGTGCTAATATGAATTGCAGATCCAGGCAGGGCCAATTAAAGAATCCCCTTGTACAGGTAATGGGGCAGACTTAAGTAATAGTAAAAACTGTTGGAGGGGTTCTACCTGTTCAGTTGGCTAGCAGCTGCGTGTTAAAACCTATTCCGTGGCTACTGGTATGGTGCACAAGGAGAAGAATCTTAATAGTTTTGGCTGCTTCAGGTAGCTTCTCAGCCTGTGGTGTGTAGGTAATCTGTTTCCTGCAAGCTAATAAAAAGCAAAACACACTGTTGGCAATTATAGCACTGTTCACTATGACTGCTCAGACTAAGGGCCACAGCATCACAGAATGCTTTCTTCTTGTTTTATTTCTGGCTGATTCATGTTCTTAACAGGCATCAACAGACAAATTAAGGAAGCAGTGTTGAGCCACTGATGCATCATTCAAGAGCAAATTATTTTTTTGTTTAAATTTCGATTTCCCACAAAGGCTTGGAGGGTTAAAACTGTCTTGCTGTTTGATTCCTTTCTTCCCAAGATTTCCAACATATTTGTAGATCTTGATCTTACCTGATTGTATTGAAATTCTAGTGCCAAATTGTAGAAACAACTTGATGCAAGTCATGCTGGGCTCAGGGTACGTCTGACCTACATAAGCTTTCTGCCTTGTGAGGAGGGAAATTGTGCCCTTGGCTTCTGACTGTAAAGGAAACATCGTGTTGACTGGCTCCTGCTTGGTCATCCACTGTAGGCGGACGAGTCTCTCTTGTGTGTATTGTCACCTAGAATTTGTTTGACTCAAGACTTGATGGAAATAGTGAACATAACTGCTTTCTTCTTTCCACATGTGTTGATAGCTTACTCCAAAATAAATCTCTGAGAGCCCGTCCTATAAAGTATGGTTACCCTTAGGTTACATGTGAAGGGGATACGAAGCGTGATAACTTTTACAACTCAAGTGGATTCAAACTTTAAAAATCACCCTCTCCACCCACCCCCTCCCAAACAAAAAAATCACACTGCAATTATGGCTTTTTTCTTAATTTTAGAGTAAAACTTGCTGTCCATATAATTGATCCAATAGCTGTTAATCTAATTAAACTGTTCTTATTGGTTTCTATTAATAAGATATAGAACATAAAAATAGTGTTGACATTTACATAGTATACAATTGTGTTGATCTGAATTCAGTTTTAAATTGTTGGTACTGGATTTTCTGTTTATTATAATCCAGGCATTTATTTACAACATAATAAATGCAATGTTTTTGTTTTTTTCCAGATCTGTTTTCTCCTATTTGCTGTTCTCTATATAGTTTCCTACTTCATAATCACAAGATACAAAAGAAAAGCAGGTAAGCATAGACTTTTCAATATATTCAAAAATAATTCTGTTTTTTGAGGGAATAGATGATTCTTTTTCTCTGCTTCCACAAGGAAAGCTGAAGAACTGGATGTCTGATCAAAAATGTTTCTCTGGGTGTATATATATGACAGCCTGGGCTGCTCCCTTTGTCCCTGAGCCATGAGTTTCCATACCTTCCCTTGTGCCAGCTCTGGCACTTCTCAGACCCTTCAAGTATCACTAATCAAGGGACCGAGGGCGCTGGAGCGTCTCGGAAAAGGCTGAGTGAGTGCTGTAGCTGGCACGCTGAGATTGAGTTAGGGTGGGTGACTCTTGTGGAGGTGGTGTGGATGACCACAATCAGTTGTTCTGTTGTGGCTCTGTGGCAGACTAAATTTTAAGGGTTTTGAGAGGGGAGAAAGGGGAGAATTTAGAACAGATACTTCTGCCTCCCTTGCCTTTAGACCCTGTTGTCCTCTCTTCATGTCAGCTTTTCCAGAATAAGTACTTCAGGCTGTGTTGTAGCATCAAAATCAAGTTCAAAGCTTTAGGTGGTAAAGTTAAAAGATTGCCAGTAATATGGAAGAGAAGTAGCAAATTTCTTCTAAAAATTCTGCTTTGCTCAGGTGCAGTTATTTTAGTGTTTCTTATGGCCTCACTGAAGTCTTATTCCTTGAGATAATTCTGTATTTTTTTTCCTTTAGAAATATTGTCTGTCTGAAACTAGTCTGTAGGGACTCCTGTCATTTTCTTCTGTATTTCTTCTAAAGACAGATAACATGTATATAAAATGGCAGAATCTTTGACTTGACAGCTTATCTGGGACCTTGGTGCTTGGTGATACTCAGTCATGCTGGAGAAGCATTTTTGTGCATGATGATTTTGGCACTCTGGACTTTGATGGAAACTGCTTATTGAGCTGTAGTGACCTGTGTTTTGATAGAGATAGATGGATTCATGTGTAAAAAAACATAAACATGAAGAAATTTAATACTTTTTTTTTTAAAGTGCTCCTCTTTTGACATAGAGAATAGTTAAACAAGTGAGTAAGATGGATGCTATATTCTGATCCTGGTATGTATTTTGGATACTACAAAGCTGCTACCATTTGGACATAGAGAAAAACAGGGAGAGAGAACTGATTTGGCAAAAAATATTGTTTGTTACATTTTTGGTAGTTGAACTCATCAGCTAGTTAGAGGAAGTGCTCTGCAGCTGTCCTGACTTTATGAGAGCTTTGTGAGCATTTAGTTAGGCAAACTTTTGTAGCCTGCTAGGATCTTCCTGATGAGATGCATTTGAAGAGTTAACACTTCTGGAATTCTTTCAAGACAGATTGTTTGCTTTTTCTACAACAAGCTCTTTAGCCAAAATGATTCATAAGAGACCTTGACTGAGTCTCTGAAAACACCATGAGATTCCCATCAAAACCCAGAAAGAATAACCCAATGTACTTTAACAGAAGAATCGCAAAGTAGCATGATGTTAGTGGCTATGTGTTTATGAACTTGAAACACCTGGTTTTATTTATTCTAGATTTTAAAATAAATTTGAGCTACCTCTTGTGGAAAACCTGGGACACTTAAAAGAAGAAAGCTGACTCTAAAATTATTTCAAATGCAGAAATCCATACTTTTTTTTGTACAGATGTATAGAGAGGGATATAAAGAATAAAGGGTGTATTAGTGATTGACCTCTGAGTTAAAGGTTGATAATATTTAAAAAAATTGGAATATTACTTGAGGAATAAGTCAACAAAA
>WKFP01014333.1:1005737-1021562 GCA_011057875.1 Pterocles orientalis
GTATGTATAGTTCTTTTTTTGCAGAACTTTTTTTCTTGAGTATATTGTTATGATAGGTATCTTGTATGTTTCCAAATAAAAAACAGTCCTATTTAAATGTGACAGCAAATAAATTGCTAGAGGGCAGAGGAAAAACATTCGATAAAGTGATGCCTTGTGTTATGAAAGGCATGACGAGAGGCAAGGCAGCTTGGTCTTGGGCTTTTTTCACCTGTGGTATTTCTGGTAAGCATGAAGTTGGCCAGCATATTGCATGAGGACCTGATGCAAGAGGTGGAATTCAGTGCAAGACCTGCACCTCAGTTTAGGTCTCTAAAATGTAGGTGTTTATATAGGAGGTGTGTTTTTAAGTTCTCACTGGAGTTGATGGAAGTCTTGTCGAGGGAGGCAATGGATCCTGGAAAGAAAGTTAGCTCAACCTGAAGCAGACATCTGTGTTTGATCAGCTTAAAAAAAAACTTAGAATAACAAATGGAAGACAAACTCTTGCCAGACCTGCTGCTCTGCCAGCAACACAGTCTTCTTCCTGTTCCTTTGTAAAGCTAGATATATCTCTCCTATTTAAATATGTTTGGGGACTTACAGAACATCTTTGAGCTGTTGCTGCCCTGTCAGTTATGTGATTTGGTAAACTATGTGGGCTTGCTACTCACTTATTGCAACGTTCTTAGCTCTTCCGTGGTGATAGTCATTCTGTCGGAAGGAGAGCTCGTTGATTATTTTATTAATTTGTCTTGTACCCTGGGGAAGTGCCGAGTACATTGCAAGCTTTTAGTTGTGCATTTGTGGCAAGCTTGAACGATGTACAAAGATGACTTAAATCTTAAGTGTGCTTCTCCCAGTAGTGTCTGATACCAATGTTTTTAATGAATTTGAAATACTTATTTGCAACAAGATCTATAAAGAGAAAAATATGTACTTTTAAATGCTGTGAAGCTGCTCGCTCGCTTCTCCTCTGCTTTTAGGACTACAGTGAAGGCTCTTCTGACAGTGACAACTTCTAAATTTAATGATTTTCATAGCAGCTGTGGTCTTAGCCTGTTCCTGAATTTTTCAACATTGGAAGAATAAAATTAGTCTTGTTATCCTGCCTGCCTCTATTTTCTAATTTAGCTCTAAAATGCAACAAATATCAATTGTAAATACTGTATTCTTCATGTAAAAACAGTGTAAGACAAGATTAGCACTTGCATCAGAGTAATAGCCTTTCAGCGTTGTTAAAATATAAAATGCTTCTTGTTCTTTCAGTATAGGATTTCTTGTTCCTTAAATGTCCATATTATTTTTCCAAAAAGCAATAGCTGCCAAACACATGCAGATTAATATTTCTTTGCATAGCACAATTGTCAGGACTTTACGAGGTGGGTGGGAGGAGAAAACAAAGCCAAACTGCTGTAGCACCTTGAGAGGCTGTAGTGTGTTAGGTTTCCCAGTTGTGGCTTAGAATACTTAAACATCCTTAAATAAAAGAAGAAAATACCTCAGAAGCCAACAACAAAAATGTGTAAGAATATATTTTTTTAAATAACATTGATCACCCAGACTTTCTTCTCTAAGTTTTGTGTGGATTGAGAATATATCTGTAGACTGTTAAAGAAATGTAAGATCTCTGTAAGCAACTTACTGATGTTCCTGTTGTAGGAATGATCTATTTAAGCTTATCTTTTGTCATGCAGATTTGAGAATTATTTCTAATTTTATTCTAGCATTGGATTAGTTCTGTAAGAATGTTTTTGTTGTTTTTTTTTTAAGAACACTTCTTTCTAATGCCACAAGATGGCATTCGTTATAAGTTGTATTTGGGATCTGAAAAGAATAAGCTTAAACATAATTTAACCAGTGTGTGACATTAGAATTGAATGCATGCAAGTCCCGAGAGAGTAATTATGGTAGTTGGTAAAAACTAATTATTTTTGCCGGATTCTGTAAACTACTTGGTGTTTGGAAGTGAAATACTGTGGAAATTGTTTTTTCCCCACCCCTTTACAATTTAATAATGTGTTGCCTGATAAATAGGTAGGCTAACTACTTTTTTATCCCCCCCCCGTTCAGAGAATGTTGGTGGTAACAGTGGTACATTTCTTTAAATTTCAGGCTGTTCTTGAGCACCTTCACTCTAGCAGTTTCAGCTGGTGCAGTCCTGCTTCTACCTTTCTCAATAATCAGCAATGAGATCCTGCTTTCTTTTCCACAAAACTACTATATTCAGTGGTTAAATGGCTCACTAATTCATGGTTAGTACTCAGTATAATGTAATTACAATGGATATCTTCGTTATACATGCACAGATATGTTCCTATTTTCAAACTAATAGCTCTATTTTAATTTAAGATGCTAATTAGTTTGTTGATATGTTATTGGCTAGTTGGTTTTGCTTCTGTGTCATATATCGCAAAAGTCTGTCTTAACTGTTCTGTTGGGGTTTTTTTTGAAGAATTATGCAGACTTGATGGAATTAAACCCAATTAATTTCTTTGGATATTTATGTAGAATAAGAGCTACTAGAAGGTAACTTGAAAAGACACTATTCAAACTTTTTCCTCATATGTTAATATGAGATTTACAAGCCTATCTCTTTATGGTGTTGCATATAAATTTATTTTCAAAATATATTTTTTAAGAAACTTACTAGCTGTGAGCAGTTGGGATCAGAGTTAAATTTAACTCTTAGTGATTTATTTGTAAACAGGGAAAATTATAGGATGTAAGTGTATTGAGTGTGGTAAAGAGGCACAATAAAAATGAATTATTTCAAGAAAAACAAGATAGAAGAATATTGCTTATACTTGCAGCAGTGATGCTTTGATGGCTGGCAGAGTGAGTTTCGCATGCTTTCCAGTATTGGTTAACGTGCTTACGACTATGACATGTATAGTGGATACTAATATTTGAAAATAATTTGGACACTTGTATGTGTCTAAGGGAAGTAACTGCTGGACACAGGACATTCTTCAGTAGATTTGGCTGAAGAAAGAGGAAAGCACCTTCTCTATGTGAAACAGTTTGTTTAAGCTGGAACAAATAATTTACAAGTTAAGTGTGCTGGGCTTTGGGGATTTTTCTGTGAAAAGTGTACTTTTTGATAAATATCTAGTAATGCAGATAGCAAATTCATAAATTTCAGATCTACTTTTTTTTTGCAACAAATTAAATGTGGATAGGTAAAGATGGGAAATAATGCATATTGTCTGTCATCTTTCTGAAACTAATTGAGTAACTTTTGTGTTGCCTGGACAGTAAAAGTTGGGTGTTTTTTTTTTTTGTTTTAAACTGTTGAATAAAGAGGAGCTGACTGTAGGTGTGGTGGTTAGTGGTGACCCTGAGTGTGGTGACAGAGTAGTTTAAGACCTGAGGATAGCGAAGAACTGGAAAATAGTAGAATAAAGACATCAGACTTTGTCCTCTTCAGGAAATGTGTATGTGGGACCTTACTGGGGAATGCCCTGAAGGCAGAGGAAGCCAGGAGCAATGCTTACTTTCAAGGACGAGCTTCAGGCACCTTAATGTGCACCTCCCGTGTGCAAGAAAATGAGCAGGTGTAATAGGAGGTTGACTTGGCTTAATGGGGAACTCCTGAGCTCAAAACCAAAAAGGAAGCGTGCACAAGGTAGAAGTAGGGATGAACTGCACGGGAGGGGTGTAGAAATACCACCTGAGTTAATATCCTGGTGTGAAATGAGGGAAGTCAGGGCACAGCTGGATTTGCAACTGGTGAGGAGTTTGTATAGAGCCAGCTCCTTCTCTGAGGCATGCAGTGAGAGGCAACAGGCAATGTTTGCGGGACATAAAGTAACGCTTCTTACAGTGGGGGTGGTTGAACCCTGGAAAAGGTTGTCCAGAGAGACTGGGAGATCTAAATCGTTGGAAGTTTTCCAAAACTCAGCTGGTTAAAGCCTTGAGCAATGGTGATTGCACCTGCAGTTTAACTGTTTTAAGTAGCAGATCAGACTGCCTGACTTTGACAATTCTTTCAAGTTGAGTTAGTCTGTGATCTGTTTTGTCACACATGATAGGGGATTGCTGATTTGGCATGTCTTCTACTTGCAAGAAAAAACCCCAGCTAATTCTAATTTTTCACACAGGTTTAGCTGCTCAGACAGTCGTGTATTCATTATTCCTCAACATGGAAAAAAAAAAAGGAAAATCCATCCTTCTGCATCTGAATTGACTTTGGAAAAGCTCCAATAAAATATTTCAGAGTGAAAATGATACAATAACCATTTCAGAAATTTTGCACTCCCTTAGAGTTGCTGCAGTACTCAAGAGAACTTGGGTTAATTGAAAATCTGATGGAAAAAGTAGCTGTCACATAGGAAAGCCTTTGAATTTTCCAGTGATCATCTTCTTTTGATTTTAATGTGATAATCTTTTGAAAGTACCACTTTATGCATGCACAGTATAATTTCTATTTCCTGATTCCAATGGTAATTGGACTAGCAAGGAAGTAAATTCAGCATCTTGGTGTTTCCAGGTTTGACTGTGTGTTGCAAAGCTTATGCTAGGGCTAGACATGACTGAACTAAACTAAGATTTACCACAGCTGGTGTGAAGACTTCAGAAACATCAGCAGATGGTTGTATCAGACCAGAGGCTTCTGTGACTGCAATTTGACACAGATCGGTGTTCTCGATTTCAAACCGTTGCCTTGGGGAAGGGCTCCCTCTTGTGGTGATCGCTAGGTTTGCACAACGGCATTGCACTCCTTTGTAAAAACCTACTCCGTGTAGTGCCGTGCCTTTTCGAGGTCAGTTATGAGATACCTCTGCAGGTTTTGAGAGCTGATAGTGCTATCACAGGCACTCCAGTTCGGAAAATGTTCATATCTCCACAACAGTCTGGGATAGCCTTCATGTACGGTTTGCTTACTGCTTTGTGAGTGTTATCAAATGGGAAAATTTGTATGGCTTTAAAACACTTTGGTTTTGGTAGATTTATCAATTACAGATATAGTCTGAGATACTCAAATGTATTGTTAAGGTTTTGGTTTTTTACTGTAGACTGTTGCATTAGTTGTGGCATATAGAGAAACAGAAAATATATGCCTCTAGGTTTTGAAACTAGGCAGAAAGCCCATACCTGGATCCAATATAAACACTCTTACCTAATGCTTGTTGAAGTAAACCCAGCAATACTGACAGCGGGATGTTCACTTGTGCTGTTGTTGGATGCAGCCACCAGGTGGAGGTAAAATGTAATGAAACTGCTGTGACCTAAGAAAAATTGCTGAAGGTTTAATCTGCTCGCCAAAGGCTGGGAGATGTTTAATTTTTGTTTTATTAACTTATTTTATGGGGGATATTTTTAGGTCACTACAAATGCAAAAAAAAAAAAAATCCAGTAGACTGCTTAAAGCTTTTATATGTTGATACCTGTAGTTTTGTGATGCAGTCAATGTAGTAGGAAAGAATTATTTTTCTGAGTCTAATTTGATTTCTGAACTGTCAAATTAGGATAAGAAATGTGATAGGGGAAGAACAGGGCCCTTTGGAGGAAAGTGTGTATGTATGTCAGCAGCAGTACAGCACTGACCTTACCTCTCATAACTTTACATGTGTTTTGTATCTCTGTGGTTTAATATTTAAGTGTTGTTCCTATCAGCTGCTAATATGTAAGTTTTTGGATTTTACTGTCTTAAAGGTCACCTCAGATGTTCACCACTCTTCCCTCCCTTAAAGTGCTCTGTATATACTGTGTAGCTCCTAAGCACTGGTTTACGTTGTAGATTTACAGTGATATAGAGCTGCAGAAATTTGAACAACCAGATATTCAGCTTTACATCAGGTAACTGAATGCACTGTCTTCAGTTAGAGACAACCACTGAAATGAGAGTCCCACCCCGATATAGTAGTATTTCTACTCTAATGCCGGTGTCTTCATTTTCTGAAAAAAAGAAAGGAAAAAAAAGTACACAGACCGCTTGAGTTAATGTACCTCTGGTAAGGGCTGTTAATGACATTCTTGCTGATGTTGCTATGTGTGAATGTTCCTTGAATGGTAACAGGAGCTTCCTGGCTAAGCAAATTCAAAAGCAAAAATCCCCCTCTTTGTTAACTGGAGTTTAACCACCTTTAGGTGGTCTGGTTTTTTTAGCAATTGGGTGTTAGATTTCACGCATCTTTTGGAATTTTCTTGTTTTGTTTTCTGTAGCTTATTTGTTGAAGTTTGGTTCTTGGTGTCCTGGTGCTATCGCTTGCTGAAGAAGTAGATTTTTTGGCCCCTCACCTCCCTTCTCCCACCCCTTTTTTATTTCTCTTTGAAACTTAAGTTAAAGAAAAAGGAAATAAATAAGGTGAAAGCATTTTTTAAGGGGGTGCAGGTGAAGATAACTGCTAGCTATTTTACATTTGGAACTAAATACAGGAATTTCTCTCAATAATAAATTCCCCAACGTGCAGTGAATGTCCATTTTCTTCCCTATTCTTTCCAAAATGGACAGTTTCAAGGAAGGAAACAAACAAGCCTGTACATCAGAAGAAAGAAAGAAACAAAGCTGTTAGTTCAAATTTTCTTATCAAGGGGGATGTTCTTGTTTGGACTTCAGGTGATATAATATAGTCCTGCAGGATCATGGAAATGTGTGTGTTTTGGGGACGGTGAGAGACTAAGCCTGTTTTTCCCAACTACAAAATAAAAGCTGTGTTTTCAGGATGCAGAACGTGTGACACTAGTTAAACCTGTCAGCTGCACTAGTACTAAATTGTAGGTAAACTGTTGCTTTTATAATGAAGAAGCAAAGCATCCTGCACAACTTTTTGTGGGTCGGTGATGGGTTCACGTTTATGCACTGGAAGCTGGCTGTTCAGAAAGTGTTCAGCTTCGAAAATCTTAATAGAGCAGATACCCTTAATGGAGATCAGTTATCACTTCAGGTTGTTTTCTAAACCTTTTCCCTTCCTGCAGATGTCACATGTGTCTTACAGATGTCCTAGTTTTAGTCAGTTGTTGGTTTTTCACGTAGAACACAGAATAGTTGAGGTTGGCAGGGACCTCTGGAAATCATCTAGTCTGACCCCCTGTGCTCAAAGCAAGGTCAGTTAGAGAAGGCTGCTCAAGGCAATGCCTGGTCAGGTTTTTACTGCTGAAGGATAGAGATTACAAAACCTCTCTGGACAGCCTGTTGCAATGTTTGACTGCACTTACAGTGGGAAAAGTTTTTTCTTACATTTAAGGGGCTTTGTTTGTTTTCAATTTGTGCTCATCTCCTCACCTCCGTTTACTGGATACCACTGTAAAGAGTCTCACTCTTTTCCTTTCCCCCTCCCTTGTCAGGTATTTATGTACCTTGATAAAGTCCTCTCTTCTCAAGACCAAACAGTTCCAGCTTTCATAGCCTCTGCTTGTGCTGACAGATGCTCCAGTCCATTGATCATCTTTGTGGTTCTTTGGACTCACTCCACTATGTCCATGCCTGTCTTGTATGGAGGATCCCACAACGGGATGCAGTGTTCCAGATGTGTGCCACCAGGTGCTGAGCAGAGAGGAAGGATCACCTCCCTTGGCCTGCTCGCAGCACTTCTAATGCAGCCCAGGATGCTGTTGGCCTTCTTTGCTGCAGGGACACATGGCTGGCTGGTGTTCAACTTGGTGTCCAACAAAGACCTTTTCTATAAAGCTGCTTTTGGGCCAGTTGGTCCCCAGTGTGCACTCTGCCCATTTGTCCAGCCTGTTGAGGTTCGGCTGAATGGCAGGCCACTGCTCCTCCTCCCCATTTTGTGTCATTGGCAAAGGTGCTGAGGTGGCACTCTCTCCCATCATCCAGGTCATTAACAGAGATGTAAAACCCAGTATCGATCTCCAGTGGTGACTCGCTTCCAGCCTGACTCTGTACTGCTGGTCACAACCCTTTGAGTCTGGAAGCTCAACCAATTTTCAGTCTACCTCAGAGTCCACTTACCTAGGGTGGATTTTGTTAATTTGTCTGAGGAGGTTATGGGAAATGATGTTGAAAATCTTACTAAAGCTGAGATAAACAACATCCACTGTTCTCCTCATGTCCACTGATCCTGTCATCTCATCGTGGGAGGCAGCTGCAGCTGCTGTTACTGTGATACCTTCTTTTAATTTGGGGGTGGTGATGGAATTTGTGCATTGCTGATGTTAAGATCTATGACTTATCTGTTTTTCTTGAGAAAAGTAGGGGAGGAAGTGAGCACGCAGGCTGAAATTTGTGAGGTTCAGTGATGGTAGTGAAGTACTTTTGTCCTGAAAATTTTTTAAACAGTTCTCTAAGGAGCTTTGAGTGGGATATTGTGGAAGTAGTCAACCTGAGTTTGCAGTCTGTCTTCCAAGATTTCAGACAGTTGCTGCTGTTTAAGTTGGTATCTAATTTTTATTTGAAGATCGTTACGCAGAGAAATGGGTATTTTTCAGCAATGACCTGTAAATAACTATGTATCCGTGAAAGCCTGGCTTCTGTTAGTATTTGTATGTATACTACATTGTTATATGTAAAGAATGAAAATGTAATGTCTTTAACTTTTAAAGCTGAGAAACTTACACTGTAAACTTTTTCTTGTTTGTTGTAGGTTTATGGAATCTTGCTTCTCTTTTTTCAAACTTATGTTTGTTTGTTTTGATGCCCTTTGCCTTTTTCTTCCTGGAATCGGAAGGATTTGCTGGCTTAAAAAAGGTAGGAAAATACTGTTGAATACAGACTAATTACACCATGTATTCTGTTTTCAGCCCTTGTTTCTGTTGAAACTGAAATTACAAATTTTGGAGGATTTGATGCTGGGATATGTATGTTTGTGTGAATGTTTAAGTACCAATGTGTACTCTTGCAGAAGCAGGTGAAGTGATTTTGCAGTGTGTGGCTGTGAGTAAGCTTAAGGGGCAATAAAAAAAGTCCTTTAAAAGCCAATGTATACTGAGATGAATAAAGTTACTTAATGCATCTTTTTTTTTTAATAAATGTTTTAATTGAGGTTTTATTTTTTGGAAAATTTTGTTGGGATGCTAAAAGAAGAGATGGTTCAATAAATATACAAGAAATAAAGTAAAAAGGGAAAGAAATACAGGCGTCTTACTAATGGGAAGGGTTATTAAATAACAGATGACCCATAGAAGACAAGCTTGATTTGTGAATTTTAAATACTACAAACATCCCCCAAAAGTTTCAAGTGTGGTCAGTTTTAACAATAATATGTGAAGAAAACTGTCTTAAATGGGTAGAGCATAACTGAAAATATTCAACTTAATTGAATATATTTGAGAGGGCTGAATATTTCAGCAAAGCATGGAACTTGGCAAAGCAATTTCTGAACAATAAGATCATAATTAGTAATGAAAAATTAGTATAATGGGAGGCACAGCAAAAGGAATTTCAGATCGTAAATATCAAATAAATTAAACTGGAATGGCTGTCTGGAGACCACTTGCAGCACATTTTCAGTTATCTTTATTGTCCAAATGATTGTGCTTTTTTAAATGATTCTACACTTGAGGGAATTCCACACCCTCTGGGTGACAGTTAGAAGAAAGCGAAGGATCTTGAAAAGTAGTGTGAAATCAGAAAAATGAAATGCATTAAAGATGGATGCAAAAGACTGAGTCATTGATGGTTCGCACATAATGTAGATCAACAAGGGGATGATTGTGTTGGGAAGGAAAACGTAATTCCGTGTCATAATGCATGACAGGAGTGTGGTGACAAGGCGATGAAGTTGCCATTTTTCTTGGTGGAATTGGGAAAAACTCAAATGAAAGTACTGCATCCAATTTGGGATTTTAGGGTTCATGGAGATGCTTAAGAGAGAATGGAGGACAGCAAAGAAAATAAGATACTTAGTACAGCACAAAGGAAGGTTTTAATTCAGAGAGACTTTATTCTATAGCTGAAGCTACTGGGACATTACATAGGGTGAGCAGTATAGCTGTGTCAGAAAGGACCTGCAGGACCCAACCAAGGTGGTGTGCGAGTACTTGTTCCATGTAGCCTGTTCAGAGCCGGTTGATGCTCCTTGCAGTGTTGTTACTTTGTGTTGACGAATTGTAGATGTATCCAAGTTACTTCAGATGTAGGTTTGGATGACCAAGCTAATGAGTTCAACTTTGAAGGAGTTCGGTGATGGGCTAAGGATTGTCCGTATTACTATGTTTAACTCTGCTTATCCAGTTTGGCTGGGGAAGAAAAAACTCTCCACTTCTTCCTTCACTTCAGGTATCTATAGGGCTAAGAAAACTATCAGCAACTCAGTTTGTCCTTTCAGTTTTCAGGTGGAGGCCACTTAGGTATCTAGCCAAAACTCATGTGTATCTTTTCTTCTAAAAAAGAAATAAGTTAACTGGATTTAGTGGGGGTTGTGTCTCCTGCAGTCCGACAAAAACCAAGGATTCTCTCCACTAGCATCCCATGTATGGTACTGCTGTTATGTTCCTTTGGCTTGTAGATGTCTGTTGGCTCCAACAGATGCATTATTTATTCCAGCTGCATTAAACTTGCACTTTACATAAAACTTAGTAGTTACAGTGTTACAGTAGTTACATTGCTTACCTATCTTCAGAGAAGATTTTGGGACCATGATTACCTTGTGGAATTCTGGTGCTTTAAACTATTTTGGTTTTGATTATCCTTGTGCACATTTAAAAAAAAAGTCATATTTTGTCATTCATCACGTCAGTCTAATGGGCCAGAGAGACAAAATACCATTCAAGTGCTATTACTGTTAACTGGCAAAATCAAATTTTAGTCATTTTAATTTAAAAGAACATTTCATACATTTGGCAAAACTTGCAGCATTTAAAAGAAGAGTGATCTACTGTAAATGTGAAGACATTCAATAAGGAGGTTTGGCAGAGGATAAGTAATCTTTAATCTTTCAGTTGTGAGCTGGATACAAGGAATAGGGAAGGTAGTTGATACCCAGCTCAGCTCAAAACTTGGATAAAAACACTGTTCCAGTGGAAGCTTTTATGCAGATAATTTGTAATTTCTCATAGAATTACCTTCATTAGAAGGAGTAAATAGGTCACCTGAGATTTAGGTGTGCACAGTCAAGATGCCTTTTTGAAGGTGTTAATGTAAGAATTACTTGTTGAATTTTAATAGAACTTCTGAAAATGAATGATTGAAAGAGGTTCAGTTCTGAAATTGAATGGATTTTTAAAATTTTTAAATGGATTTCTTTGTTCAGCTTAAATTGCGACAGTAATGTTGGTCATTATCATGTGTGGGCCTAACCACCAAAGTTTTAGCCGTCTGTTTGGGTGTTTATCATAGATTATTCTATAAAAGTTGATTTTTATTTATTCACTGTAATGAAAATTTTTAGCAAGTTATGATATTTCAGATAGCTCCTAGGTTACTATTAGGAGCTTTGTATAACTTTTCTTTCCATGTTCTTGTAAGGAAGTATTGCCCCCTTAACTGTTTGAGTTTCATGAATCTGAATGGATTTGATTAACCATCTTCCAATTTACTATGTTTTTTTTTTCTTGGTTGCTAGTATACTTTCTAAGTGGCACAGGGCCCCTCTTACAGACTCTTTTCGATTTCCCCAGGGCAACAGTTTAAAACAGCCAAGGACTTACATATTGTGCAGGGGAGAGAAATACGGAAATTAGGTACCGACCATGGGCGGATGCAATGTTGTACTGGAAACAAAACTGATTCTTTGCCTAGTTTTTAATTACAACCACTATGTTAATTCAGAAGGGGCATTTTGGGCCCAAGGGGGTGACCATGCTCTTTTAAAGAGCTGAAGTGCTCTTCTTTGCTCGAGTTTATTTCCATTTAATGGCAGTTGCAAACTTCTGTTATCAGAAAAATAATTAAGGGACGTTGCTGGTGTATAATAAGTGTATATGTATACCTTTGTGTATATATATGTACACACTGTGTATGTGTTTTTGCACACTTATGTATTTTCATACACATGTAAATTAATTTTTTCAAGACTATTGAAGTAGTTGGAGTTCATTGTGATACGTTACACTAGCTGGTGCCATTAACTGAGCTGTTGGACTACCTGAAGTAACTTTAATCTCCTGCATCAGTATTAAAAACTTAAAAATATCTTTTTATATTCTCCTTGTCTTCCTTTGCAGAGTCTGGACATACAGCTATATTTCTTGTTTAGGCACTCTTTGAGTTCTTTGCCACTGGCCTTCTCAAATTCTGTAGTACAGTTATGAAAGAAAAGTGTCAACTAAGTTTCTTAATTTCAGAATTAACCTCATTCTCTGTCATTCTCTCCAAAAAAGGAGAATTGTGGTATTTGCCGTTGAGGATCTGTAGTTCACGGTGCTGGTGTTTCCGTGTGTGATAACAGGCTGCACAGAAACCTACATGCATGCTGCTGCGTGAAGGAGTCAAGCAGTTTTGAAGAGATAATTGCTATACCTTTTCTTGACCTTAAAATACGCTTTCTCTTGATGTAACTTCAACTGAAATTTGTATTTATTTGAAGTTCACAAAGATAAAGATGTTTAGGAATAATTTCCTTGTAAGAAAATACAAATAGTGCAATTTACAGCCATGAGAAACTGGAATAACTAGATATTGCATAATCACGAGTGTGGAGTTTTAAAAAGGCTTTATGAAGTATTTTACCTTAATACTGATCTTTGAACTTGAAGTCATGGCATAAAGTTTAACATGAGCGACAGCAACATCCTGACCAATTATCCAAATTATCCAGACATCCCAAAATGTTCAGAACACAACACACAGAGTCTGTGGATTAAGAGGTTAACTCCTGGAACATCAAAAGGAGTGCATGATAATAAAAACAAATAGTACAAAAATTTGAGGTAACTTCCTTGCTTAATTAATTAGGTAGACCAGGTGGAAGCGAAGAGGCCAGAGCTGGTGCTCAGAATGTCTATAAAGCTGAGCAACATGACAGCACAATGGAGGAGGAACAAAGATTTTTTTAATATACTTCTATCCTGTGTCACAGTTTGAAATTGTCCTGGTTTATGTCCCTTTTGGCAAACTTACATAAAAGTGACCCTGTACTGTATTTTATGACCAGATGACTTTTTTTCCCAGTGGCTAATTTGTATCAGACCCCCATCTTAAAGAGACACAGAAATGAGTAGGAAGTCCAAGCCGGTTTGTCTCAATGAGCTTTCATTGCATGCTTTCATTATTTTTCCTCGTTTTTGCCACTGATCATCCATAAATTGTTGGAAATGAGTGATTAAGGAAGTGCTGCTTAGTGTTAGTGGCACATGCACATTCTTGGTATGTTTTTTGTGGGTGAGAGGAAATCGCGTACTGCACAAACAAAAAGGAAAACTCCTGCTGGGAACCTTTCAAGGAAATTTAACTTGCATAATGTTTTGATCTTGGTGTTTATTACAGAAAATAAGAGTAATATTTCACCAGCTATTGTTATGTGTCAGCTAGTCTCTCCATCTGCTTGCCTTTCCTTGATATCTCTTCTCAAATTTTCATGGAGTTTATTTTAATAAAAACACCACTTAAAAATGTAGCATTTTATTCATACACTTAAGGCAGGTGAGATGGGCCGGTGTTCTGAACTGTTTATTGCATCGTGCGTGCTACTGTATAAAGATTTGGCTGTCCTGACTGCAAAGTCCTGCCTGTGTTAGCAGCTGCAGCTTAGCCCATGCAAGGAAAATGTGGTTTGTAGGTTCCCTTTCAAATAGTAAAATACAGTATTTTCTGGTGTTAAAGGCAGATTTTTTTTTGCATAGGAAAGCTGTACTCCCCAGTTTTGCTGTGTGTACCAGTAGAACTCTGGTACAACTATTGATATAGAGCTCTGTAAAATACATTTTCAATATGTGATGAAGGCAAGTGTTACTACTAATTTCCATAGTTCACATCCATGAAAACATTGCAAGAACACAGACTAGCCTGACACATTTTACCTTTCTGTCTACACTAAAGAGTGGGTTAAAAAAAAGTAATTACAATCTCAACCCCATAGACTACTGCAAAGAGGCTGAAAGTATATTCAAAGTTAGTTTTGAAGTATTTACTCTTAAGAACTTTTTTGTTAATCTCAAGTGGTATTCCATGGAAAACAATTGTTTCTATAATACAAAATACTGGGGTAAATGGCTTAGAAATCCTTTCCAGTATGAGATTATCTCTAATTAAAATCAGTCACTTTTCTCAATTTGTCTTGATTTTTCTGGAAAAAGTGATTTGCAGAGTGTGAGAGTCTTGAACTTTGTTTGGAAACAGCATTTGACTTTGTGTTTTATTCTTGCATGTGCCTCCAACTGCAGTACCCACGGCCACTGTGTGTAATGGCTTCACCAAATAGTCTTGGGGTGCCCTGTTAACAATGTATGGGTATTTGGCATTTAAGCTCATATTTATCTGTCTATTCAGCATGAACTGAGACTGTAGTGCTCTGGTCTCCATGAAAAGTTTACTAGTATCTAACTGAATTATTATACGTTACATTACAACCTATTTACTCATTCCATTAGTAATACCAGAGACAAAAGTTGTTTAATCAGTCACATCAAAGGCAGCTATTTGGTTTTATATTTTTGACATAAGCTAACATCTTAAATTCAGATATGAAGTCCAGTTCTTTAAGCAGGAGTCATTTAAAATGACACCACTTCAAATTTATTAGACTTTTTTTGTTGTTGTTTAGAAGAAGATTGTGATTATTCTGGGATTCTGATTTGACAAGTAGCCTCATCAGGGTTTTTTCTCCTCCCTATTAAAATAAAAGCATACTTAAGTGACAGTTATACAAATCTGTAACATAATCTATGAGATGTCAGGTGGAGAGTTAAGGACTGTATTTAATGGTAAATCTTGCATCAAGAATGGTGCATATCTTGACTCTTTGTATGCGTCGTGCTACCACCGAAGTCTCAGAAATGGCATATACATAGCTAAATGAAGAGTGTGTTTAAAATTTGTAATGTAGAGGACAGGAAGATCTCGTACTAAATTTGAGAAGAGTTTATAAAATGGCAGGAAATGGAAGATGAGAAGGTTCAGCATACTTGTTAGCATGTCACATTGACAAGTGTCTACACTGAACTCTGAAAACTTTTATAATTACAGCTTAACACTGCCAGGTCCTTTATTGGCAGTTCTGCAGAAGAAAAAAAATTCTTACCTTACAGGTATATTTCAGCAAATTAGCCCGAGAAGAGTTACGGGAGTGTATGGCCTGCTTTTGAGGACATGTGATTGGAATATGTAACTATGCTGTACTATACTTAGTAAAAAAAGTAAAAGGGATGTCTGTTTTTCTGTCCTTTCACAATGGCTGTACGACAAAGTTAAGCTAAAGACAGTAACAACATGAAAATTACTACAGGTAGGTCAAGAAGAGGTTGGGAATGTTGGTTGTATTATTTTTTTGTGCTACAAAGCCTAGACTTCAGCATGCTTAACTTTTTTTAGTGTCTGTATGGAGACATTTAGGAACAAAGGCTGTTACTGGGCAGGTAAACACCACACGTGTTCTTCAGCTTAGGGCCACGTCATGTTTCAATGAGAGCACGACAAAGGAAATACAAGAATCAGTGGCTGTCCAGGAGACAGAAACTTTTGACTGTTGAGGAATAATGGCTTAATGTGAGTTTGTTTTTGTAGATAAATAAAACTTTTTGTAAGGTTTTATAAGACATCTTGCTTAAGTCTGTTGGGGACACTGTATGCAAAATCTATCCTTTTTATTTTACCATAAGGACATCTATAGTTTGTTTGAGTATATGTAGCAGTTCTGTATCTGGGGATGGCTGAGGGGGAAATAAGTGGATGTTGGTTGCTGCACACATTGGATCAAGATGTGATGAGATGTGATCTGTGCTCCGTTTCAGTGAAGTAGTTAACTGTCAGTTGGTTGCTTCCATAAATTAGAAGGTAGTTCTTTTAAA
>WKFP01014333.1:1035886-1075005 GCA_011057875.1 Pterocles orientalis
TCCTGCTTAACACAGATGTACTGGGGAGGAGAAATGGTTACCTTTGAAATTATACTTTTTGATTTTCTTGTATAACATCTGTCAATCTGTCATCGCTTCAGGACTATTGTTGCCATTTATACTTCGTTGGGGTTTTCAGCTGAAAAATTACCTTTTTTTTGGCCATCTGCTGGTTTTTAATATGTTTTGGATATTATCATCCAGGATGACTTATCTGTGTTAATCGTACTAGGAAAGAAACATGGTAAGATTTTGCTGATCCCTTCCAGAGTAGCAACTAAAATTTGTCAGATCACTTCTGGAATAATTAAAACCTTTCTTGATAAAATTAGGCTTTTCTGGAAACATGAACCGTTAGGATTGCCGCTCCTGGCAGCGTAAGTAGCTTGGGATTAAACAATATAAAAACTTCTGAATGTCTCAGCAATTGAGTTTTAAAGAAGTAGCAGTCTGAGAGTCAATAGCTCTAAGGCTGTGCACACCACAAGATCCTTAAGGTGGGTTTGTAGGATAAATTTTATTTGTAGGTGTGACTTGAGTGCTTCACGTGCTCTTTTTGTTCATCTTTTGTTTTTGCTTCCCCATCTTGTTACTGTACAAAGAAGATGACAGATATTACTAGGCTGCTGGGATTGATGTGTTAAACATCTTCTCTTTAAAAAAAGATATTTCGCTTGCTTAAGTGATCATGTTAAAGAAATAGGCTGAAAATGTGCCAGGCTGGCCTGTGTGATAACAAGCTTCTGCTTCCGTGACAACAGGGAACCACGCAGGGGGTTCACTTTCAGAAGCCTGTTTAGCCTTATGGATAGTCTGAAACTCGTGTGAGGAAATTGCAAGGTGTTGGATGTGTTTTGTTTTCCTGTTTTGCAGTTACTAAAGATCATATTACCTGCTTGTAGTGCTGCGAGCGATGACAGTTGATGTTTTGTTCTAGATACTTTCATGGAAGAAGACTTTTAATGGGGCTACTAAAATCACTGTCCAGCGAGAGAAGTGCCTTCAGACTCTGGTTCATGCTTCCCAAAGGACGGCCCTATCCGAGTCCATCCTGGGAACAACGTTTCTCTCATTTTCAGACTATTCCCTTTGAGAACTATGTCCTGATTACAGTTTCAAATTTTCTAACCTTCCTGACTGACAAATAATCTTTCTAATCCTAGACTTTATTCTAGACGAGTTTTTTTTTAAGAAATATATTTTTTCTAGGTGCTCCTCTTATTTCCTCTCTCCTTGTGCACACAAATGAAAGCTGGAGTCACAGCAATATTCTTAGTGTACAGCAGTGAAAGTATGAAAACCCCCCGCCTTCACGTGTATTTCCATTCCCCCTTAATTTTATAACTTCAAGCTCAGTTACATTTTGTGTAGTTTGTGATTTTCTTTTTTGATATCTGGTATTTGCAGCACTGTGAAAAAGATTTTAAAATTTTGGGCTGTGGTGGTTTGTTTTTTTTTTTGTTACCTCTCCAACTTAACCAGCATCCCAGCAGTAACTGGCCAAGAGAAAGTAAGGGATTTGACCTCTTTAAATTGACATGCTAGTAGAAGTACTGTGGGGGGTCAGCTTGTCTTACTAAAAATAAAACAAGTGTATTGCCTGAGCGCACTCTTGTTGTTTGGAATTGTCTTATCACTGTATTTAAAACCAATACAATTTAACCTGAGGCGGAGGGGAACAATTTTAATTCTTTCTAAAGGCTATGATTGTGTTCATCTCGTAAGTCTACAGCATGGGAGCATTATTTAAGGCTGTGTAGTTAATGCTGTACTGAAAAATGAGTTTGATATTTTAACTGATAGAGGTGTCAAGGTTGTTCTCCTTATGCCCTCCTTAATAAGCTATATAGACACTCAGAATTTGTTTCAGTCTGCATCTTATGTTTGAATTCTTCCTTGAATACTAGAACATAGGATAGATGCAAACTAGTCTTTTTTCCTCACTGTGACAATATCCTGGAGGTATCCTGCTGGTGCTTTACTGTCCAGTCCATGCTTGGATTGGAGATAAATACATCTCTCCTCCTTAAAACAGGTTAAAGTGCAAGAGGAATTGCATGAAAATAATTAATAAGACAGTGAATTATTTGCGGTATATGCATTCTGTTCGTAATGAAGGACACCTTAAGAATGAAGTAATATTTGTGTTATCAAATGCAGGCTTGAAAGTTGAGATCTATAATAACTTTCTGAAAAACATGAAGCAAGCTGGTTGGTGATGTAGTGCTTACTTCCCTTGTTCTTAGCTGTCAGAATCATTAGGAAAAGAAGACTAGATGAAGACTTGGACAACTTAATTTTCCTCCTCAAATACAATATGGAAAGCTAAAAATACCAAGTATTTTCCACTTCCACTTTGTTATGGTCAGTTTAGTTTCCGTAGGAATGTTAAGCAATGATCATAGGAGCTCATGAGGCGATTTCTCCTGATTAAACAATTGAACTGGAAAACTCTGATTTAAAGGGAGCTATTCTCCCCTTCTTCCCTTACCTGCCCCTGGGTGTGTATATACACAGGCACATGCGCACACACCTTGCTGGGTAGGCCACCTTCGTTGGTGTGGTGAAGGTTTCCTTTGTTTCCAGTTGCACACTGTCGCTGAGGAATCAAAGAACTCTTCCAGTTGGTACAAATGCAGTCACTTTCTGACACTGATTTAATGCTGTGTGGCTATTTTTCCTTGCTTAGTTAGAAAACTAATCTGAAGTAGTCCTACGTACCTACACTACATGTTTTTTCATATTGTACTCTTGTTTATTCTGTACTCGAGAGAGAAACAATAGTGCAAACTGACCATGAACAATAAATGTACTTTTACAAGCTGACTTGGAATCTCCAGTTTCAGATGGGATTGTTGCTGTTTTGGGAGATGGCAGATTCTCTAATGCTTCTTTTCACACAAAAAAGTGGGGAGTAAATGGATTCAAAAAGTGCAGTGAGCATTGTGTGAAATAGAAGGGGAAATATCTTCTGTGCCATGAAGATGTGCCGTGACATTTGGTTTGTCTAAGAAATCTGAGTAATATAATGGTGCTGTGGGAGAGGAGTGAAGTGACTCAAAGAAGAAACATTAAGCCAAAACCGAAATGTCAGTGAAGAGGTTTTTGCTCAAGGAAAAGAAATATTCAGCATTGAATTTCAAGGTTTTTTTGTGTAGTTGTGCTTTCATTGAAATAAAATTAAATGTTGCTTGTATTTACCTGTTTTTTCCTCTCTGTTTTTAAAGTCAGGAGTATAGATTTTTGCCTAGCTCTTAAATTAATGATGTTACTAACGATAATGTTCAAGCTTTAAATTTTTCACCTGAACAAATAAAACTACCTTCAGCAAAAATAAGAAATGGTAAGGGTGTCTAAGGCTCCCTTTTTTTTCTTTTTTTTTTTTTTTTTTTTTTTTTTTTTTTTGTTTTTTACTGTGAGGGTATATGAGCACTGGCACAGGTAGCCCAGGTGAGTTGTGGAATTTCCATCCTTGGAGGTGCTCAAAAGCTTCCTGGGCACAGTCCTGGGCAACTGGGTCTATGTGGCCCTGCTTGAGCAGGGGAGCACCAACCTCATCCATTCTGGGATTCTCTGGAATTTTTCTGCGTGCGTGCGTGGGGGGAAATTCTGTACCTTTCATTCCTTACAAATAGCAGCTATTTGGCAGGTACACTGATGTATGTAATTATGAACTAATGTGCCTGGAACATTAATGTTTTAATAGGGCAGTCTTATGGATGCCTAATTGAGATTAAGTATTTACCTATATGCTTTAAGCATCTTATTTCTTTTTTTATCCTGGACTGTTAACAGGATTTAATTAGTGCCTATGACAGAATGTCACTTCACTGAAGTTCCTAAAAATATTACTCTTTTACTATTTTAAAATGATCATCCGTGTGTGAATCCTGCTCTGTGTGTGTGTGCTATGTGAGATAAGAATTGTTCAGCCCTTGGAGTGAACTATCCCTGCTTTTCAGAACATGAGGACTGTGGTGTTGTTCGTGTGTCGCATAGGTGCACAGACAGGTGTGACTGGTGAGAACAGAAGGAGGTTGATCCAATTTTCTGAGAATCAAAGATTATTCAAAAGAGATTGGAAACCAAAAAATGGGGAAGACTCATTAGGCAGCTAACTGGGTTTTTCTAGAGTTTGTGCCAAGTACTTTTGGCCGAAAGCAGTGGTTACATCTGAGTACTTGCTGTGGTTGAGTTTCTTTCTTGAGAGAGCATGTTGTTGTTGTCCTGATCTTACCTGTCTGCAGAGAACACTTGCAGTAAATATGAAAAAATGTTATTTACACTTTACTGTCTCTGTCACAGTGTATTTCTGGTTTATCGGTTTTGATAATTGTGCTTCTCCATCCAAGAGAGGATGATTTGGTGTTTGTGTTGCCATGTGAAATGAAATGTTTTCCAGGTTTGTCCAGAAGAATCTGTTGCTGTGAAACTAGAAGTCAGAGATCCAGACATTTGCGCGTGTGTCTCATAGTAGGGAAGCGAGGAATCCCCTTTCTGTGGCTAAGACTTTCAGAAACCCAGAAGGTAGCTTTATATTTTCCTCTCACTAGGAGAGAAAAGGGGTCAGCAAGGTTTTTTGAAAGCTTGAAGCAGATCCCTGTGCATCCATCCTTGAACATTTTGAGTTTTCTTCTAGTCCTGTGACTTTCCTCAGTTGTGAAGTGAAGGCTCTGTAGCAATGCTCAGTACTTAGACTGCAATCTGCTTGCTTCCTGGTAACTTGTTGCTCAAGTTAAAAGCTTTAATATTAAACATGTGGCTATTTAATCTTCAAATACATATATTTGGCTTAGATCCTCACTTTCAAAATAACTCATGGAAAACTGAAAGCTAGTTTCTGAGCACTGCAATACTTTTAGCAACTTCAAAGCCACTTTTATTATACACAAATTACATTCTAGGAGTAAATCCATATCCTATCCATACTACCTTTAATTTGATATTTGGTCTTTGGGATCCTTTATGGAGTTGGACTTAATCTGCCCACTTAAGCCTCAAGGGGAATTTTGTGAAGGTATCTTTTTGTCTGTTTTTCCTTTGTGCTGCCTTAGCTCTTCTGCCAAGGACTGGTGGCAGAGAGGAACTGGTGTGCTAGAAGGGATCTGTGCTCGTGGGTAGGATGCCTGAAGTCCTTGTTCATGGTTGGATGCAGTGTTTATGTTGGGAGCATAATTTTCAGGGTAAATACCATGTAAAGATTACCCTCTTATGTTAAGCAGTGAGGGAAGGGGTGACAAACATAGACAAACAGTGAAGTAAAAGAAACTTTTTTCTTTTAGCTGTAAAGTAAACTTTCCAGTGGAATATGCCCAGGTTGGGGAGAACCTGTGTGAGAAACGAGAGATTGGGTTTGCTTGTGGAGATGTGTACTGGCAAATGAAGAAAAATAAAATTTTAAAAAATAAAATTGTCACGTGAACAGCAGTCTGGTCCCTTTATGGCAAGGAAGTCTGAAGAAAGTGTACCAATAGCTCTCGTGCTTGAAATTAGTAAAATTAGTATTAAAAACACCAATAAAAAAAATTAAACATGATGTTGAGTATTATTATATTTACAATTGCAAGTTGAACTTTTAACTATGAGAGTGTTATTACATTTTTAGATTCGAGCAGATGCTGTGATATTTAACTTGTAGACCTGTGATTTGTGTGTGTTGTAAGCAAGTTGTACGTGTTTCATTCAGTGTGGAGGATGCATAGTGGGAGGTAATGGTGCAGCTGCAGCAGCAGCAGTATGTGAGCTGAGCAATACTGTGACCGTACGCTTGAGGGCTCTGAAGACTGTGAGGAATGGTGCAGAAGCAATTGCAGTTGAAAAATGTATTTTAACTAAATTGGTGCATTGTACCTGCGCAGGGTTTAATGCTTGCCGGGCCATTTGGCTATTTGCCATAATTGGCTTTCCATTCCCTTGATTGGAATCATAGATAAAAATTTGCTAATCCACTTTCTTTGCTGAAACTATTAGAAAAGTAATCCATCTTTTAAAAATGCTCAAGCAAAATCATACAGTATAAAGAGTACTTTATGGAATAATGAGATTAATGAGAACTGTAAGGCACATGCAATTTAAAACATTATTCTGTGGTTTTAAGGGGAAAAACGCAATCTGGGCACTATAAAGCCATAAGTACTTCCTTTTTTTATGCACTGCCTTTACATGTTATACCTTATGTCTACATGATAAAATGTGTGTATATATTTAGGAAGAAGGAACTGTTATTTATTTGTATTTTTCTTATGTTTGAAAATATCTGATTAAAAGTTCTTGGCTGTGTTCTTTCCTCCCTTTCCCCTCTTCTGCCCACAGGGCATCAGAGCACGCATTTTGGAAACCCTTGTAATGCTTATTCTTCTTGCACTGCTTATTCTGGGAATCGTATGGGTGGCTTCAGCACTCATAGACAATGATGCTGCCAGTATGGAGTCTTTGTATGGTATGGAATTTAAAAAACCCCAAAAAATAGTTTTATTTTCGTTACGGAAATGGATGTTTTCATTTAAATGTATTTCTAGTAAATGGTGTGTGAGTATTGCATAGATTGTGAAGAAGCTGTACTAATTTAGTCAATACATTTTTTTTTTTTTCCTGTTAGATTTGTTTTTAGCATGTGGACACGATGTGTGTTAAAAACAAGTGGCTTAAGTGGGATGGAAGTAGAAGCTGAAGATATTTTTTAAGCTAAAGTACTTGGGGATTTAGTTGCCTGCAGGATTATTTCTTAGTTTATACTTGAAAATACTATTGTTCAATCCTGAATGTATAAGAAATAAGTTAATTCAGTTGTGTTTGTGACATAAGTAGCCTATATGTAATAAGCTAAGGCTGTGCTCAATATTTTCTTCACAGACCTCTGGGAATTCTACCTCCCGTATTTATATTCCTGTATATCACTGATGGGATGCTTGTTACTTCTGTGTAAGTATTTTCCTGATTGTTGCAAAAGACGAATTACTTTATTTGTTGTCTTTTAAGGATTAAAATAAAGTATTTGTAATTGTGAAAATAAGATTGTGAAATATGTTTGGGGTTGGGTTTAAATTTAGGTGTCAATTTGTTAAGTTTGGATTTTGAAGTTCGTTGAAAAATGCTACTGTACATTTTCAGGTTTTGAGGAACCTCATGCCTCACCAAATTTAACTTTTTAAAGTAGGTATTTGAAAAATAGGGACCCTGTTGTACGAAGAAAGGCACATTTTAAAAAAACAAATGTCTGCAGGAGGTATGGAGAGAAAGTTATTGGAACACACAGTTTGTCCCATGTTCAGTAAACTATCCTTCTTCCTTTTTTAATTGGAAATATTCCTGTCCAGACAGAAGTTGGAATACAGTGCAATTAGCTTTCGTAATCACAAAGCTGGTATCTGTCCAGTCTGGAGGTCAGTTATATGATTGCATATAGAACAAATGCGGTAAAAAATCCAACCTTATACCAACTGGTCCTAGCCAGAGTTTGGTCATCTGTGTTTAGGGAACTGAGAAAAATGATGGAAGGCTGCAAATCCCACTTCCAATTTCAGTTCCCCCCCTGAGCTCCCCAAATAATTTCTAGAAGATTGCCGAGAGGGGGACAGAACATCTCCCTTTCTATATTATCATGGTTTCACCTGTTCTCCAGACTTCATAGGTTTACAGCTAACACTTAGAGGGCTGTCACTGTGGAGAAAGGGTGGGGAATGAGAGTTTGAAACTTCCTTAAAACTATGCAGACCTGTCTGTGAAAGGTGCTGCTAGCAGAGACCTCAGTGAGTCTCCTTAGGGTCTCTGTAAGTGGAGATTCTTAATTCCTTCCACTTTAATGGAGGGAGAGGAGGAGTAGAAAAAGAAGTGGTTCCGAATTGTCTCATGTAGGCTGTTCAAGAGTGATTCACAACAGTTGCTGAAAGTTTTAATGGAGAAGGTGGCTTACAAACTTCCTACGTCTGTCTTGCAGTCTGTTTCAGCAGAGCTGAAAACACAGGGTGTGTCTTGGGGCTATTGTAAACCAGTTCACCAAAATAATCGGGGTTAAATGCCAATTTTTGGAAGAATTATTTGTAATTTATACAAGTGTTCAAGGCCAGGCTGGAGGAGGCTTTGAGCAGCCCAGTCTAGTGGGAGGTGTCCCTGCTGATAGCAGCAGGGTTGAAACTAGATGATCTTTAAGGTCCCTTCGAACCCAAACTGTTCTATGATTTAAGGCCCTCCAAGCTGTTCCATCTGTGTAGCTGAAAAGGCAGCATACAGCAGTGGGGAAAGTGGTAGATGCTGCGGTAGAGCTTCAGCTGGCTTAATGGCTAAAGCAGTGTACAGTAAGGCTTAGTGTAGCGGTGATTTGGAGCATCCCTTTCTCTTTTCTCCTTTGCCTGCAGGCTTCCTCTGTAGTAAAGGAAGAATCACAGAATCACAGAATTGTTTAGGTTGGAAAAGACTTTTAAGGCCATAGCCTTTTTGAATACTTGTGTTTTTTCCTGTAATACATACTAGTCATAGGGAAAAAACTAATTAATAAAAATGAATGTAATCTTCACTATAAAATCCTCTGGGCTGTTACTTTTTTTGACAACACTGTTATATATATGGAAACTGTAAATGTCTGTCCTCATCCATACTCTTACAGATTCCTTCTATCTCCTACACGCTTCGGTGTTTGAAGGGTCTTCTCCCTAAACTGTTGATTTTTACTAGCAATTTTCTGTTATCGTGGTTTGAGCCTTTCTCCCAGCAAACGTATATGCACCATACCTGGAAATCTTCACAGGCTGTGATCAAAAGGGCCAATTGTTGTTTTGTAGAAAAATAGCTTAAAATCTGAGGCTACTGTCAACTAAAGTTGCAATATAACTTTCAGAACAAAGCAGCTTCATGATCTCTTTATGATTTAATATGCTTGAGATGTTCTACAGTGTTGTGGCCAACTGTTGTCGTTCCATCCGTGATAACTGCGGTTTGCGGAAGGTGGCTGTGTACATATTGCCTCGTGATAATGGTTCCTGGATTGCATGAACTCCAGAGCTGCACCTGGGAATTGTTTGGGAAAGTGCGAACTGGCCCAGGGCAAATCATGCCAGGGATAGTTCTAGCAATTTACCGGTGTAGACAATCAAGTCTTAATGCCCAGGAATGTATCCTGGCACTGCTGTATTTACTAGTGTAGACATAGCCTCTGGTGCCACATGCTTTGAATAAGTAATTACTTGAGCAAGTTTAAGATATCTGATTGTGTGGTGTTCCTTGTTAACAAAAAATTCACAGTTACAGTCTTGGAGGGAAGAGATGCTTGTCTTGTTCAAAATTCGTATGATAACAAAGTGTTTTTAAAGTTCCTATTGGAATTTGAAGCTCTTGCGGTTCTCTTCAAAACCGTACTTGGTTATTTGTGGAATAGCACATTGAACATCCACATAAAAATTGGTCTTTGCCTTACAAATCACTGTTTTGCATAATCTGTCTTCCACTGCAGTATGCACACCAGTGGGACTTTCACGGATGTTTACAGTAATGGGTCAGTTGCTGGTGAAGCCAACAGTAAGTGTTACACAAATCCTTCCTCATGTGCTATCTGGCAGAAGGTAGAGAGGCATTAGGGTACTTGCTTTTAGAATGCTTGCACTTCCTCATAATTATCTCTTCAGCAGAATTTGTACAGTCAATATTTATGCATTTGTTTAAAATTTTTCATATACCACAAAAGCCTGTTTTCTTCCGCAGAAAAAGGTTTTTGTAAGAGTATAGACTTCCTCTGAATTTCCACTGTATATAACTGCTACGACTGTTAGTATTTATTACTGATATTGTGTATTATGTCTGTTTTGCAAATGCCTGAAAAGTGTGGGCTTGTTCTCAGGTCAGGAGCAAAGGATAAAAGACCAAATTAAGGCTGAACGACAAGAAGAGTACCTGGGTGTACACTTAGATGGGTGCAGCGTAGGTAGTTGGCGTCTGTAAGAACTTCTTATACGTAGATAACTCTACTCTTCTTGTACTGAATGCTGTGACAGAAGGGAGAAGTTTGTATCCTGTGCAAGTGCTGTAGTGACTTTGCTGTCATGTTTCCTAGTTTGTATTTACTAAAATTTGGGTGTGCTTAGGTCTTGTGTTCCTTTTTCATTAGTCAGTCCAACCCTGAAAATACAAAGAAAATATATAGTGTTATGCTATCTGTGAGCTTTAAACTCAAAGCACCTGATAGTAAGATAGAGAGACTTCATTTTTTGGCTTCAAATAGCAATTTATATTTGCTTCAGATATTGGCTTATGTGAAAAGTCCCTTCTTAATATACTTTTTCAAAATTTGCAGTTATTTTTGCTTTAAAAAAGAGGTTGAAAGGTTGTTCATTTTTTTCCTATAAATTATTTGTATATAGGTCAGATGTACTGTCCTTTCCTCTGTTCCGTAAGTCTCTTTAGATTGAAACCGAACATAAGAGCTTTAACCTGAAACGAAAACTTAACAGAAAGTTTGCTTATAGTGAAGAAGCAGATCTGTAACAAAGTGGAATAGTCCTTTGTGGAGTTCTTATTTGTATCAGTATTGTGAAGTTGTAGACTATATTTTAAAAATATAGATTACTAGAACAAAACAAACCTGACTAGATTAGTGCAGTCAGAAAAACAAGTGACTGATGCTCAGTTCATGTTTCTGTTTCCAAATACAGATCCTTGAAGACCTGGATGAGCAGATGTATATCATCACTTTAGAGGAAGAAGCAATTCAGAGGAGGCTGAATGGTATGCTTGTTCTGATGCTGCTTCAGATACAGTGTTTAGAGGAGAGAGGTTCTGGTCACAAGTATTGATCGCGCTGTTACATAGCCTCTTCTCTCAACATAGAAAACTTCAACATTTTTAGTATGTAACTAGCATTACAGGCTTACGTTTCATTGTCCACTGTGTTCAAGATTGGTTTGTGTCTCTGCGTGTGGGTGTGTGCTTTGCTTTGTTTTTGTTTTTAATACATTAATAATCTCTAATATGTGAATATTCTAAGACTGAGAAAGCAAATTGAGTAGTTGACCAAATCTACCCTTACTGCAAAATAGCTTGAATTAGTAAATGACTTTGTCTGAAGAACCATGAACTTTTATTAGCTAGAGGCACAACTTCCCGCATTACGAGCTTTGGTTTTTATTTGTAGGATTTTTTCTGTTTCAGTTCAGTATTACTTGTAATCTTAGGTCATAATTCATTAAACAGAGCAGTACTTTATATTCTAGGAGCTATTTGGTGAATGTAATAATTTTAATAATTATATTAATAATTATAATGAATAATCACATAAATGTTTTAGACTTGTTGCATTTAGTATTACAATTTTGCGCTTCTTGATAAGGTGTTTCTGTTTTGAAGTATTTCAAAAGCAGTAGGAAGATTTGGCTTCTAAGAGTATTGCAGCATGGCAGGCATCAATTAAGGAAAATCCGTACATTCTATACCCTGAAAAACATATTGTACAAATGCTCTTCTGAATTGCTTTAAACTGCGTGGATAAGCCATCCATCCACAATTTATACAATTGCTTCAGGTTGAAAAACTGAAGAATATTCATAGCATGACACATCCATCGTTGTGTTGTCTGACGATACAGCCTCAGTTTCCTTCATTTGCTGCCTTGCTCTCTTACTTTTCAGTCTTCTGTCATATATCTCAATCTTCTTCCGAGTCTCAGTAAGTCTGCTTTCAAAGCTGCTTGGTCAGGGAAAGTACCTTTGACACTAGATCATGGTGGTCATATTTATTCCAGCATTTAAATTTTCTGGAGCAGTCGTGACTTCTTTGTGCTAATATCAGTTTGAAAGTGATGTTCACCTTTGCTGTTTTGGAAACATAGGTTTTTATACTGACACACACACATATATATATGCATACACATACAGACACGGAAAAAGGTGCATGCAGTGAGTATCTTTGAAGCTGTGATGGGGTAATTATAATTGTTCTGTGTGTTTGATGCTAGCTAGCAGCTGTAAAATAGTTGTTACTGAATATTTTATGTTGTCATGGTGATTGCGCTTATATACAAGAAAAGTGACATAGAAAAACGACCCAGAAGTTACTCAAGTTATCTATTAGAACTAGTGCAGGGTGGTTTCTACTATTCAAGTGGAGAATGTGATGATTTGGGTGATGATTGTCTGCTTTTTTTCTGCGTAGAAGTCTATGCAGCAATTGTTTATATTGCGGTTTAGTAATATCACTTGTAAGGTGGATCTAGTCTGTTTGGAGGCATCTTTTGATAGCATGTGGATTTAGGGTGTGTGCAGGTGGCTCCCCTAACCACTGGCCAAAAGACTGGATTCTCTTTCAGCTAATCAGTTAGTATTCAACATGAAGTGGAACTGCAACCCACCCGTGTTCCACAGAGCTCTCACCAGCCTACTCTTGAGAGGTGAAAGACATGGGGCTTAAGTGTCCTTTGACAGGAGAGAGAACTGAATTCTTCTGTTTCGCATGCTGAGGGAATGGTATTGACAACACCGTCTGCAGAAATGCTTGAAAACCTATGGTTTGGTGTACAGAGAAAATTAATGGACTTCAGCTGAAAACTAAATAAAAATCTAAACTTGAATATAGCATGTGGATGGAGGGCCATGTGTGTATGCACAAAAAAATACTCTGCAAGATATTTGAGTTAATTATTTTAAGTAATTTTAAGTATGGTTCTCATTTATGTCACAAACATGGAAAGCTTCATCTTCTCTGCTAGAAGTCTTTCTAATACATAGAAATTATACCAGAAAAATAGATACCATTTTTGCCAGAACTATGAAGACTCATGTTTATCATGTTCATTGCATTTTTTAAAAATGTGTCCAAATGGAGGGGTGGTGCTAATGAATTCAATAAATGTTGTGCTGTGATGTTAGAGGCCATAATCTGTGATTTCACACACAGATTGTGTAGGTATTTCTGTTGCTGTATTGGAGCAGATATAATAGGCTACACACTCCCCATGCCATGGCTGTTGCAACTCTTCTGTAGTAGTGGTAGTGGAAATATATGTGCTTAAGTAACCCTGCTGGACAGTTTTGCAGTAAAGTGTTCTGAAATATATACTCCATTTACATGGATAACCACAAGAGCTGAATTTTTATTAAAGCCAAAGAGGACCAGAGAGCACAGGCTTAAGGGATATTTGATGATTGTCAATACTGATTTTTTTTTTTTTATGGTAGAATAATTGCTGTCACACTCCTAGTGCTGCTTTGCCCTGTACTAATTGATGTTTCCTCAGACAATGCCTGGACATAAGAAGGGTGTAGCATGAATCATTGTTCCCACTGAACAGGCTAGGTAAAGCCTCTGGTTTTAGAGGAGGAAAAAATTCAGCTGTGTGAGCTAGTGCCCTCCTTGACAGATGTAACTGTTGCGGCAGTGATGCAATTGATAAGAGTATTCTGCAAAGCTCTTCATATTTGAAAATAAATCTAACTGTGAAACTGCCTGTTTTCTTCGCAGAAACTTTTTTTTTTCCTTCTCAGATGTCTACAGTGTATAACTGAAAATCGGAGGAGGAGGGAGGGGAAGGTTTGATCGTGTTATCTACCCTAGTATTTTTGTCTATTGAAGAGATACTGGGCTTTGGGAAAATGTTTGTTTCCAGTGTATTATATTTCAGTACCCACATCACTCCTACAGTCGAAGAATAAAGCTGGGACTTTTTTATATTAAAAGAAAAAAGTTGCCTTCAGCTATTAGTTTTCCTGAATCCAAAGAGACGGGTGGGGTAGGATCAAAAATACTTACTTGATCAAAGTTATTGGCTCTGAAGGTATCCTTACCTATGTAAGAAAGATGAAAGGTGTTGTTTTTATTGCACGCTAGTAACAGTGTAATTTTGAACTAATTGGTGTTGAACTGCCAATCACCTAGGGGGAATGCAAATAGATACTCTTACAATTTCCTTTGAGGTACTGAAATCTTATGTCGGGGCTGGAAGAAAAACAGAATAATACCGTTAAATTGACCTTAAATGAGCTGCTTTGTGGCTTTCTTGGAGAATCCCTTCTAACTTTTCATTGCTAGTCCAAACAAGTCTCGTCTACCAATTTGATTTATTGGCTAGACAGTGCTGACATTGAACTTTGTGCGTGTTTGAAATAAAGCTAATGTTATAGAGCTTTTAAGAATTTAGCTGCATCCTTTTCAAATACGCTTTTGACTGATGTGAAACTTTGCCTTCTCATAAAATATCCTTTTGTATAGCAACCTGTTGTTTGCTACTATTTTTAAGGAGGAACTACAACAGCGCTTGAATATGATTCAGAATGTCTGCTGAAGTGTCTCTTGGGGATGTAATGTGCTCACGCTGACTTTGTTGGAAAGACTTCCATGAATATCAGAGTTTTGAGCTCTGAACTTTTATATTGAGGGGAGGGAAACAACATATGTCTGGAATAAAACTTTTCCTCAGAGACCCTTAAATCAATTATGGAGAAGAAGAAAATGTCAGATGCTAACTTGAGTTTTCTTACTTTTTCAAGTGTTTTGATTAAAGTTCTTCAGACTTTTTCCACCGAGCACTATAGCTGTCCTTTTTCTGAACTGATAGTAATTAGTCATTCCATAGAACATGTTTTAGACCTCTTTTTGGAGAGAATGCATCAGCACAAAAACTTATTTTTGTAATGATAATGAGATCTGTTTTTTTTTTTGAAAAAATCACTTTTTCTAAAGCCCCCCATATTACGATTACTTATTTTAAAAACACTGAGAAATTAAATTGACATTCATATTGTGGGTACTTCAAGTGGATAGAAGTTGTTACAAATGAACATTTGTAAGTCTTACTGGTTAGTCCTGGGAACTGAGATATTGATATATTTGAAGCCCTGTAAAGATTATCACGTACACATGATGTCAGTGATATAGAAGATAAATGTTTAGGCATAGCACAGGGGTTATGTGTTATATGCAAAAATGTGTGTGAAAGAAACATGCAATTAAACATTGCAAAATTAGTTTTTGAAACAGTTGGATGCCTCATTAAAAATTTGACTGCATTGAATAAATCAATATTAATACTCTGAAATAAAAAGAGCAAAAGTTAAAAACTCTAAGAAACACTCTTGTATACCTTGATTTTCAGGTAGGACCTCACTGTGCTGGAATATGGAGAATGTGGGGGATAGATAGGATGGGAAATTTCCCTTCTTATCTTGTACAGAGATTGCTGGATGGCTGAGCAGACAACAGAAAATAAGGAAATAATGAGACTGGGCTATAAAGTAGTGTTAGTGTGCCAGCAACCTAAGTGCTATTTAGTTTTTGTAGGCAAATGATCAAGATATGAGATAAAAGCCTAGACAAGACTATTAATCTCATAGAAATTTATTAGAGAGTATTAAAAAAAAAGGTATGTGGAACATGGTGCTATTACAGGTTAGCCCACAATTGAAAGTGGGGCTGAGAGTAGGGAATGGCCAACAGGTGAAGGATGTCAGTGTAAATCAAGAAAGAAGATAAGAGAGAACATAGGGTTTAAGACCTTGAACTGTCCCTGCCACAGAATGTTTTTGCAGAGTGAGATTGGCCTGGAATAAAGAGGGAAAATGTGAGCCCTCTTTTTTCAGGTGAGATTATTCAGAAATAAAAGGGATGCAAGGGGGACAAAGATGAGAGTGGAGAGTGTTTCTGACTTATCCTGGGAAGAATGTTTCAGGTTTTTGATTGCAAAGAGTAAAAGCTAAAGTAGAAATTATGAGGTCAGAACTGAAATAGCAGATCTCTAGTCAGCATTTTAGAGCTGCATCATTACTTGAACACTGTGCAGTGTTTGCAGAGGAACTGGAAGCAAGGAGAGAAACCACAGGTGCTTGCACTGGGAAAGATGGGTGGTTGGAAGAGATTTGGAGGTGGAAGAGAAAAAGGATGGAGAGGGAAAATGGGCTGGGTTCCCTAGAGCCCCTATGGGGATAGAAAGAAGAGTTGCAGAGCAACTTTTAGGCAGAAAATTAACACGGGAGAGAGAAATTAATATTATGGTTGTCACTTTTCATCTGGTGTGGAGGAGGGAAGGGCAGAAGCTGAAACTGGAGATCTAGACACCAGCTTACTTAGTTTGGAGGCAAAGGTCCACTTTGTCTTTAAGTTACTAAATAATAATGCCCTTGAAGCGCATCCAGAGGTTCTTTACATCTCGATATACAAATCACATAGAGATACAAGAATGAGGCATTTGAGCCATCCTGTGTCAGGCTGCCACACCGTAGCTGGTTTTTGGACCTGTGCGACAGTTCAGCAGTAGCTGTTTTCTTGCAGGAGCTGTCAACAGAATAGCTATGCCAGGACCACAGAGAGTCACACTGTAAAGCCTCTGATGTGTTGAACACTTCTGGTTAGACAGAATTAGAGGTTCTTGCCTAAGCCTCTGGGTTTTTTTTGAGAAGTAGTTGAGTCTCAAAAAGCACCTTCAGTTTAAAGCCACAAGTGTTAATGTGATGCTTCCTGCATCTCAGTTGTCCCGGTGTGTCTTGGAGCACTAGTTACTCTCATCCAAAAGAAAATATTGTCTTCTGTTTTAAAAGGTGTATCTTCCACCATGGAATACCAGACAGCAGAGTTGGAACGGGAGCTTGAAAAAGTGAAAAGCAAGAAAACGAATCTAGGTAATTTTTTTTCTACTGTTTCATGTGAATCACGGTTTAATAAATGACCTTAAGATGCTGAGTTTAGCTTGTAGCAGTCACTTGATTGATTCCGGTTGTGTTCTCAACCAAATTTATGCATTTGCAATCCTCTCAGATTGTCATAGTTTCTACAAATACATCATGTGGAATCACTGTGTGATGATTTGTAAGGACAGCAAAATAATTCTTAGCTGGTTTGTGTCTTTTAAACTGAAAAGTGATACTTCTGGTAATGGCAGCCACTCAACAGGAATCTCCCTACTTATTCAAAGGCTTGCAGGATTTTCCATTTATCGGTGTGTTATGTGCAAAACTAAGACTGTTGTAAGAAAAAGTTGTTGGGTTTTCTTTTTACACATACTAGTGTTGTCCAGTGAGTTAGTCTTATCTTTCTTGCCTTGTGTTGTTATATGAGGAAAATACTGTTTAAATATTTGAAATTCTCTTCTGTCCCTTTAGGTTGCTCTAAAATATCCATGTAAACAGTATCTTTTAAAATTATATTTTAAAATGAGCACTACTACTGTATGCCAGGGAAGAAAATGTTATGGTGCAAGATGCCTGTAAACAAGAAAGAAAAATCTGCTGCTGTGTGTCAGGCTTTGTATCTTTGGCACTGCTTGGTACAGCTGTTAAGGGTGGATATTTTTATGAACCGGTTGGTGTCAGTTCAAGATGATTACTTTTTTTACCTACAGTTATAACAAGAGTTTATAGATATCTGAATGGTTTTTACTTGTTTTATTTTAAGGTGATCTACGATACTAAGCTTCTGTTTTCTCTTCTGAACAGAACGGCGGAAAAAAGCTTCTGCTTGGGAAAGGAATTTAGTCTATCCAGCTGTTATGATATTGCTACTGATTGAGACAGTAAGAATTTTTGTTCTTTTTTTTTTTTGCCAACAAGGTGTATGAAGAATTCTTCAGTCATTTGGGGGAACATTTTTAAAGAGTGATATGTGTTTAAGCAACAAACTTGATCTTTTAAAATGGTCGAGAAAAAAATAACGTTATGGAATCTTATGAGGATAAATGTATACATTTTGAAAGTGTAGAATGCTTTTAAATAACATGACTGTTTCTGCTTCTTTATAGTCCATCTCAGTCCTCTTAGTGGCTCTCAACATTCTTTACCTGTTGGTTGATGAGACTGCAATGCCAAAGGGATCAGGGGTAAAGTAAAGTCGTCTTATGGTTTTTATAACTTTAGTAACACTTTGGAGCCCTTACAAAATTGCAGCTGAGAACTTTTGCTTTAATAACATTGAAACTAATGAGCTTCAACCTTCTAGTTTTCGGTCTGGTGTGCACATAAACATTTATTACATGTCATGTTATAGTGAGTTCTTAGTAAAACTAGTGCAGAATCTTTACAAAGATATGGTGATTGAGTAAAGTAAATCAGAAATCTGGAGTTTGGATTTTACTCATCTCTCCTGCTTCTGTTCAGTCTAGAAATCTTCAGTGTTAAAAACCAGTATGGAAAGCCTTTCTGGTGTTTGTGTTCCTCTTAAAAAACATGACAATTTTTTCTCCTTTATGATAAAAATACTTCAAGAAAGTAAAGAACAGCAGATTGAGGGTTTTGTTAACCTGGTGTTGCTTTCCTCTGCATATAGCTGTATTTGAGCTTGCAGGTCTATAAAAGGTGTTTAGTGGTGATGGCCACTCTGCCTATGGTATTGGGAACAAGTAGAAGTTTATTCTATTGAGACTTCTTATTTTAGTTTCTAAAGTAATGGAGTGTGTTTAAAATGCAGCATGGTGGGTAGATGCAGTGTGAATAAAATGTGAATCATTATACCTTCTGTCTCAGTAATACATTTCATTATTACCTTCTGTCTTAGTAAGACATTTCCCTCGTTTGAAAGGTAGCTGATGCAATTGCATAGGATAGGAGACTCGCAGGTTAGAATATCAGAATGCCCCTTAAATACTGAATTGAGAAAAGGCTGTATTTCACATAAGGTGTTGGGTTTTTTTGGTCCTGGTAGAAGCTAATGTTATGAACAGTTGCATGTATCTTGTTAAATTATGTAAAGTTTTTTGTTGTTGTTGTTAGGGGCCTGGAATAGGAAATGCCTCCCTGTCCACCTTTGGTTTTGTGGGAGCAGCACTTGAAATTATTTTGATTTTGTATCCTTTCTTTAAGAATTCTGTCTGTTAACAAGTATTCTCTCTAGTTTTCTGGGACACTGGTAATTTACTAAGACACTTGCCTGGAAAGAAGAAAGAGATAGGTCAGTGCTTCTCAAGCACTCGAAGTGTTTTTGTTTTTTCTCTTTGGTTCTTAAGACTTTTAGGAGACTCCTGAGAACTTGAGTGAAACTTGCATTCCTTTGGAGGTTCCTTTTTCCTTGATTCTCACAGCTATCTTATGGTGTCCTCTGTCGTCGGCTTCTACAGTCTTCGTTTTTTTGAAAATTTCACTCCCAGGAAGGATGACACAACTATGACAAAGGTAAGGTAAAGTCTGTGATGGTGATGGCCCCCTCTTCTTTCTTGCCACCCAAGACAAACTGACTCTTTTAGCTAGTAATTGCCCTGAATGGCTCATTTGCAGTGATCGGTATTTGTTTGTAAGCTGCGTAAACACAAACTGGAAGATTTTCAAAATGCTGAATGAGTGGGAAAAAGGATGTGCTCTGTTTAGTTTGGATGGCATCCATTCACTTGTAAAAAGCCGGGAATAGCAGAGCTTGTTAACTAGCTATAGAAAAGCTAGTGAAAGAACTTTTTTCAAAGGAAACGTATTGCTAATGAGTAACTTCGATTGTGCTAACTGTACTTCAGAGAGCTTGTTTGAAATCTGAAGAACTTGGTTGCTAGAAGTAATACAGGCAAAGTAATTCAGATTTGAATAAATTAAACTAAGACTGAGGAGGTCTATTCAGCAACATTTTGCAGTCTGAGGCTAATTTGACTTTCTACAATTTAGCACTGGCTTCAGAATAACAAATGCTGTTACCTAATGCAGAGGAACATGCTTGGGTTTTTGGCAAAATATTCCCACAGCTGACAAGGGGAGGTGATCAGTGGCCAAGGAACAGATGTTGAATTTAATTATTTTTTCAATGTGTTTATCAATTACTTTAAAAAAAAAAGACATTTTTACCATAAACTGTTGGAAGTGAAAAGTAGGTAAACACATAAATGGTTATAGTAGATAAGTACCAGGGAGTTGGAATGTTCTTAATGTTTTCTATTATTTGTTTTACAGTACACCGGGAATCGCATAGATGTAAATAGTGAATGCACAAATATCTACCTACTTTTAAGAAGCTTTCTGGTTTTTTTCTTCTGCATTGTGATAGAATTAGAGCTGAAGAAAGTGATTACTTGTGAGAGAAAGTTTCAATTACTCCTAATAAAGGCTTCACAAAAACTAGAGTGAAATCTAACAGCTGTGAATTTTTTCATACTATTTAAAGTAGTCAACAGGCATTCAATTGAAAGGAAGCTCTTTGTTGTAATTTTTTAAATAATGCTAATCCTGCAAGCAGTTACATGCAAAGCTTAAGCTGATGTATCGGTCATCTATTCTAAGCTCGTGGAATGGTTCTTTCATAAAAAGTTTTCAGGAATTAAGTAAACTGTTGATGCTTTGCAAAGTGTTAGTTTTGAATTATTTTGAATCTGAGCATATGTAACACTTTGATTAACAGCAAATTATTACGTATTTGATGTTTTTTCTTTTAACTCTTCCCTTGGGTCATCTTCATCTTGTGTAACACCATATGGAGAAGTGTGACAGAAGTAAGCAAGTCTAACAGTATGTTATTGTAATTTGCTTTAGGTACAGTTGGAAGAATGTAACTTTCAGGAAGTTTTTTTTCATCTTGACCACTGTTTTTCTTTTTTTTCCCCCTCCCTTTTTCAACAATCTTATTTATAATTTAAATGCTGTTTGTCATTTTCAAACAGATCATTGGAAACTGTGTCTCAATCTTGGTGCTGAGCTCTGCTTTGCCAGTGATGTCAAGGACACTGGGTAAGTGAAATGAAAGTATAAAACAATAATAGAGGATAGTAATGGAGGATATTTACCCGAGTTTACAAAAAATACACAAACAAACAAACAAGAAAAAAGAACAGCCTGTAGCTGTACATTTCATGGTGTCTTTAATGTGCTATCACTTTCGATAGAAATAGCATGTATGTGTGGTCACCTTTTCTACACTGTGAGCTGTTGAACATATGTTCTACATCCATGAACTGTGGAACATACTTTCTAAAATAAAGAAGCTTAAGCATTTTCTAGAGAATATATTATTTTTAAAAGGCAGGTCAGATTTTAGAATTCTTAAAACAGGAGTTGGTGAGAACAAAATGGTGTCATGGTCACTGTGAAAGTAGAGCACTCAGATTTTGTGAAAAAAATATATGTGGGGATTTCAGGCACAAAATTTGAGAAAGTTGAGTGCAGATGGCTTTTTTAAAACAGTTAATGACTCTTCATTTATTAAGGTTTGTTTCATCAGCAATGATACCAGGCTATGTTCATTTCCCCTAAAATAATCTGTTTGCATTCTTTGTTACTTCAATTTTCAAATAAAAAAAACTTGGAATCCAGGATAGTAGAACTAAAGAAGTTCTGATGTTGTTGTTAAGAACTGACAGTAGCATTTGAAATGGAAAAGCTATTTTAACCAGTTGGAAAGACAAGATGTTTTTATGTTCACTTTGTTTAATTAGGTAATCTTCAACATGAATTCTTGAAGTTAGATTACAGGGCTATTACATGTTCGAGTAGTGCAGAATACTTGCAGCTAATGAGAATTTCATTGGAAACATTAAACAGAACAAAACAAAAATCTTCACCTCAGGCTGTACAAGTCTTAAGTACAAGCTTAGGAGTTTAAGCTCAGGCCCACAGACCAGTAATGTGTACCCAGTAGTTCTGTAGCTGATTTTCTTTTCAACCAGAATACTGTCAAATCAGGAGTAGTTAATATTTTCTGGTGAACTATGCTGTATTTTTTTCATGCTGTGTGTATCTATAGATAATGAGTTTTATTAGATTTACTGGATCATTTCCAGAACAAACAAAAAAAACCTCCTGTAATGCACTCTGGAGGGTTGGATCTTAAAATACACACTCTAGAGCTCATGTTTTAAAAATCTGTAGTAAAACTTTACTCTTTTATATAAATTTGTAATTCAAGTATTTAAAGTAGTGTAATCTTAAAATGTAGCCAGTACGATAAAGATCAAGAAGTAAAACAGTTCTAGCACTTAGAGCAAGATGTTATGTTGAAGTTACTGTTTTAGAATAGAATTTTAATGTTAGTATTGTGTCCACTAAGTTATTGGATTAATCATTTGTTTAAAAGAAAATAAAAATCATTGTTAATGATCTATGAGATTAACAGCTGATAATAAATGGATTCTGTGGAAGTAAGTATACATGCTGGGTGCATTGTTGTCTCATAGGAAACAGATTAATGGTAAAACTCCCTTAAAAAAAAGTCTAACAAACGAAATTCCTGAATACTTTGCCATAGAGATAAATAAAAGAAGAAAAAAGATGGAATAATTAACACACAGCTAACAAATGCACAGTCACAGCTGTCCAAACAGGATTAATAGAGTGTATTAGAGTACAGTGAGTCATGTGGTGCTTTGCAAAAATATCAACATGTGTTGCACTACATGCTACCGCCCTGTGGCACTGAATAGATGAAAAGAAATAAATATGCTAAGCAGATTCATGGTCTTTTCACTTTATTAAAAAAGCGAATTTCTAGACTGTATAGAAGAGGCTAGGCTTTATCATTATGGGAAAGGTAGAAAAGCAAAAGTTATCTGATACATGTACTGACCTTTTTCATGTTTTAAAAATGGAAATAGAAATTTTTTAGGTATTTTGTATCATTCTCATTAAATGTGTAGGTGGTGGATGTCTCTAATCTGTCATTCTTTTAAACTCCAGGAAGGTTTTTACTAAAATAAGTTATTTTACTAAAATAAGTTAACTAATCTTTTTCCGGAACTTTTCAGCCCTTTAGTAGTCCTTGAAAAAAGTTTCCCACCAGCACCATATTGCTAACCACTGTGAAACAAGTTGGGAACAGAGCACTTAATAGCCAGGAATAGAGAAACGAGGCATTGCAAACAAAATTGACTTTTCTAATATATAAAATTATTCCTGGAATTCTTCTCTTGATTATTATGGTTAAGTTAATAGTGATTTAAAACTTGTATGTACAGTCTAAAACTGTAGTATTTCTTTTTTTTTTAACCTGAACAAATCTTGAATATTTTATTTGGTAAATTGTCACCAACTTTGTTGGATGTGTATTTGTGTCCACCAGAGGTGTGTGTTTCTGTTCAGTTGCTGACTGGTCTTTCAAACTGCCGTCTTAGGAAATTTTTTCTGTGGACTGAGCAGGTACTTTTGTAAGAAAGTCAGTAAAACTTTTTAACCCATTTCTCCCACAAACTTACAAAATGGTACTCTGTCAGCTTGCTTTTTTTATTTGTAAGAGGAAAATTACTAACTTGTGGAAAATGTTTTTCCCACCTGCTCTAACAGAAGCATTAGGCTTCATTTTTGTTTGTCCTCCTAATGCCTACTCCATTGGTAGCTATTCTTCTGAACCCCTTTGTGTCGAGGAGTATTTTTGCTTTTCCAGAGATCTCTTTACTCGGTGCTCTACCTCTTTTGTTTCTTTTCCTTTTAAAGATCTGGAAGCCTATGTGTTTAAATTTGACTTTCTCAATGTTCTTGTCGCTCTACAGTCTGACTAGAACACTCTCTGCTGCTTTGAAAATATTCTTAAGGACACTGTTTGCCTTCAAGTGTGAAAGCAACTCTGTGTTTATTATCCTTCATGTGTTTATACCAGTTGATTTAGTCAGCCAGTTTCTTCTTGTGCTGAGACCTTGTGTGCTTTTTCGATATTTCTCACTGCCTCTCTTGCTATTTTGATCAGCTTCAGTAATTTTTTTTGCTTTGTCATTTGAAATTTCTACTTGTTTTCATTTCTGTCATGTTGGCATGTTTTTCTTAGATACAAACTTTGATTCCTTTGTTTTTTTTTAATTTAATTAACTGATGCTGAGTGTAAGAAGTGTGTGTAACTTTTAACATTGTGATAGCTGGCTGTAGGTGTTGGCTATCAAGGTACAATGAGATTCGTAAATGCCAGGTTTACCCTTGAAGGGAAGGTAAGTGACCCTTAATTCTGTGCTGTCTCTCTTCATTAATTATCACTGTTGAAGTCACAGTCCTTAAAAGCCCCCAAACTCTTTTAAAATAAGATGACAGAAAACTCACTTCCAGCAACTTCACAGCCAGGGTTATTTTCTGATTGCCTGGTTTTCTGCTGCCATTTGAGTTCTGGGGCGAGGTAAGCTTCCTTCCTTGGCACTGTTGGTGGCAACCGTGAGAGTGCACATCACTTTGACATTACCTGTACCATGACTTTTTTGGGGAATATAATGGCTCATTAGTCCTAGACAACTGTTATTTGGGTGTCATCTCAATATTCTGGCCTTTATTCATAGCCATCAGTCCTTGACATGGACCTGGCAAAGGAACAGCCTGTGGTTCTTCATCTTTTGCTTTCTGGGGTGAAACCTGTAGCTTGTAGATATTACCACATTTTGGCGAAATTTTGCTCAGTCAGCTGTAGTGATTGACTAGCCTTTGATCAGCACAAAGCCCAAGTATCAATGTTACTGAGTCCGCAGTGGAGATGATCTGTCAGCACTACCTTTCAGCCAAACTCTTTTCTTTCTGTGCAGATGCTCTGTGGCTATAGTGGTGGGTAGATCTAGGAGAAAAACTGCAGTTGGAAAGATGTCTTTAAGGTTTGGTTTCAAAAGCAGTGGCTGTGAAAAAACACTTACAAAGGCTTAGTGTTTACTGTAAGATGTTGTGGCTCTTCTGGAAAGGCTTTTTGCAAGCTGCATTTTTTTAATAAGAAAGCCTATGGTGAATTTCATCCTTTTCTGGAATAGGTAAACATCTTGGAGAAACTGAGATTTGAAGCAGTTTTCATACTAATACTGATTTTTTCTAGTTATGTTTATTGAAATTGCAAAAGCGGAGTCCTTATCTAGAATAGACAACTTACTTCAACTCACATTATTCAAGCATTTTACTAGGGAACTTCCGAAACATTTTGATAAAGTGTATCTTACAGTTTTATAGTGGTCAATGAAGGGGAAAATGACTTTGAGTACATTGTCTTGTGTGTTTAACTATGTGTCTTATAGTGTGTTTGAAATTATTTTCCTTCTGCATGTAAAAAGTGATAGAATGAAATTTTTGTGTTTCTTAAAAAATGTAATGAAGATTTTGATGTAAATCTCAAATGTTATTTTAACAGGAATCACCAGATTTGATCTGCTTGGAGACTTTGGAAGGTTTAACTGGCTGGGAAACTTCTATATTGTATTATCTTATAACTTTCTCTTTGCTATCATGACAACATTATGTCTGGTCAGAAAGTTCACTTCTGCTGTGCGAGAAGAGCTCCTGAAGGCATTAGGTAATATAGCACTGAAAAGTTAGCTTGTCCTTGAACGTTTCCTTTCTCTAGTGTTGATACCTTCATGTGCTACTGTTAAATTTCTGGTACAACTCACAGAAAACTTTTTTTTTGTGCAAGTTTCTATAAGTTAAGATGAGAATGTATAGCTTTGTGTTATTTTTTTGAAGAGTCGAGAGCTAAGGTACAATTATATGTCTGTGTACTTATTGCTCTACAGTTAGATTTTTCAGCCTTTAGAGAGCACAGAAACATTCTCATTGCTACTGAGTAATTATTCCAAAGTAAACCTTCAACTTTTGTGTGGGTTGACTTTTTTCTTTTTTGTTTAAAGCAATTTACTAATTCCCTAAAAATAGTTTTGTGAAAGTCTTAGCTGATTTCTTGTGATGCTTTTTTTTTTTTTTTGAGCGCTACGGGTTCAGAAAATATTTGTACAGAATATACAGAATCTCAGTAACTGGCTGAGTAAAACCTGTACTGATATAATCAAAATTTTGTTCAAATTGTGCATTTATGTTTCTTGGCCATAGAAGAAAGGCTTGAAACATATTTGATGCTAAGAGGATAAAATTTAGTAATTGTGTTGTTACTATCTCTTATCTTCACTAATTAATGAAGCTCCTACCTTTTTAGAACCCTAGAGTAGTATTTGCTTAAATTGAAAGGACTAATGGTGAAACTTCAGCATTTGTAACTGCAGATTCGGTTTGTAGTGTCTAAGAGGTGGCTCTCCACCTCCCCTCCCAAAAGAGCAGTTTAACAACTTGCCTGGGGCCGGATGGCAGACTTTAATTAGCGCTTACAGTAGAGAACTCTGGAATAAGAAGAAATGGCTGGAAATGGAGACTAATAACGTAGGCCTAAAAATATTGTTAGACATATAAACAGTTTAGAGAGTTGATGTAGTCATCTCTACTGATCTTCAGATCAGCAGTGGGTGCTTTTCAGGAAGATGCTGTCGTTTAAAAGAAATATTTTAGGTAATTATTTTGGTCTTTGTAGGTTGACAGAGTAAAAGACTGCAAGTCTTTCCCAGTTCTTAATGTCGAAGTCAGGGATTGAAGCAATGGGAAGTTAGGCTTCTCTTGCTTCTGTGCTTTGTCAAAACTGAAGTCCATTGTAATGGACCTTTCTCACTTAAAACACAACTGAGGGAATATCTCAGAAGTAATTCTTACCTGAGCTAGAATGTCAATTCTGTTTTCAAGCCAATGTGAAGCAGAATTTGGTTTAATGCGTTCTTTTGAATAGCTATGTACATGAAACATGAAGTATCTCAGTTTTTCCTTGTTCCATAATGTTTTGCAGGATTAGATAAACTTCATCTGTCAAACAATCCAAGAGACTCTGAGACAAAGCCGTCTGCAAATGGGCATCAGAAAACACTGTGATGAACAATCACCTGCAATCAACAGAGCTGAAAACATCAACCTCATGGCATTCCTGTCATCTCATCAGCATTTTTATATTGAGTTTATTTGTTGATAATTTGGGTCCAACCTTGTCTCATTTTTTGATGCTGTGTGCTTCTGAGGAAGTTAGGTATATCAGATTCTTCTCTTTCCAGTGAACTTTTGGTCTGCTTGTTTATTTCCCAGTAAGTTAATGCAGGAGGTGCCTTGAAGACTGGAAGCTGAAGAGAATAATGCATTCCTTTTTATTTATTGACAATCTCATATCTTTAGTACAAACCTGCTGCCATTTGAATGCACAGTACCTCCTGTGTTTTACAGACACAGCTATAAAGAATAACTTTGGGACTTGGTAAAAAAAAAAAAAAGAAAAAAATATACACTTTTGAAGCCCTGTGTGACCCTTATTGGAAACCTAAACTACCTGCAGTAGGTGTCCTTGACGGTAGATAAATAGTTCCTCTAAGAACGTGTTAAAAATGAAAGTAACTGGTAGAGATCACAGTTTCTTTCATGCTGGGTACAGTCGGCTGTTCATAGTCTAATGTCACGAAGCTTTCTTGGAAGGCCAGCGTTTTCAGCTTTCTGTTCTTAGCTATAAATGCCAGGTTGCTTTACTGGTAGGCAGACAATGTCTTATGGAATAGAGTGAAGTACAAGATTAAGATTAACTTCAGTGTTAAATCTGAGCCTAGTATGCTTTGTAAAAAGCTCTGTAGACCCCCTGTCATGGCTCTTACAGTTCTGTAAGCTGTTGTGCCCTGGAGGTCATTTACCCTACCAAGTACTTCCCTGTAAAACTCTTTATGAACTACTGTGTATAAGCAGTACTTGTAATCAATGCAAGTAGCACAGGCCTAGGAGGCTGCAATTGCAGTTTTATACAATCTTCTTTAATTTGAAGTAAATTATTTCTCTGAATTTATACTATAGTTACCAGGATTTCTGTTCAGTGGCATAATCCAGTATCTTTCACTAGCCTGTTTTTTAATGTACACATGAACATGTATATAGGTCTATATGTGTAGATATCGTAAATTAAATTCTAAGCTTATAGAGATGACATAGGTGGCTTGGTAAGTAAAACTTGTGTGTTCAATCTTGGTAGTATGAATTTCTGCGGTGTTACATTTTAACTGCTCAGAGGCCTTAGATTTAGGTTGGCATCGGTGGGTGGTAACATCCTTTTTCTTAGTGTTACTGCTGCATTAGGAATCCTTTAAGTTTATAGTGGAAAAAAAACCCAACCCACCGACCAAAACCCAGGTAAGCATTAAAGATCTGGTTGCACCTTTGTCCTGCTCGGCCACAAGTAATCATCAAACAGGTTGGCAATGGAGACACCCAAAGTGTGTGCCCGCTATGCAGCTAGTCAGATAACGTTCCTGTTTATTTCCTGTTTCTGTAAAACAAGTATGTCTGCCTGTAGGTTGAGGTCTTAGAAGTGATCAGGCAGTGACAGCTAGCTCTCCAGTGTGGTTCTGCAATAAGATAAACCTTGTGTCAGAAACTCTTTGGCTGTTCTCCTGAGATGACTGCTTTGGGCTGTAGACCTCATTGCTGTGGGTGTGAATGGAGCCTTTGTTTTGTTTTTGTCCCCGTCCCCCCCTACCCTGAAGTGCTTCAAAAAATCAAGCTCTGGTATGCACAAACAAGAGTGTTTTTTTTTTTTGCAGGCTGCCTTTTCTGACTTGAACAGGGGCATAATGTAAATACTGCTGTAGTAAATATGATGCTAGAGTTACTTTTTTTTAATGTGTGTGGTTAGTATAAGTTCAAGGCTTATTAAACTGACTGTTGATGTACTGAGTCTTGAAAGACAAAGTAAAATTGCTTGATTTCACTGAGATTTACAAGCATCTTTTCTGTTGTTTGAGTTTAACGCTGACGTTTTAGTGAGAAGTCTTTGCGTCAAAGTTCTGCAATCAAAAACAGGGAGCTAGAATTGAAAATTGTTTTAAAATGTGTTTACCTTCTAAATGTTGGGAGATTTATTATTAGGGGCGTCATTCAGGTATCCTCAGAGCTTGTAGCCTAATGTATTAGCATTACAGTTAAAAATAACTGAAATGTATCCCCTTGTTCATGCAAATTTGCGTGACCAAAATTGTCCTCATGTCTTAATGAGGCTGGTGAGTTGTGTGTGAGGCTAGTTAGCTTTATGAAAATATTTCTATTACAACTTTAAGACAGTTATTTAAATACGCTCTGTGAAACTGAAGAAATTTAATTTAAGGAACAAGTCTAGGGAGTGAAAACCAGCATAGGTGTTGCTCTTCATGTTTTTTTTCAGTACTTAGACTGACACATTTTGGAGAGATATTTGTCCTGACATCAGTGAAGCAAGAACATGGGAAAAGATGGGATTATAACATGTATGTGGTTTCTGAAAGTGAGTTGAGCAATTACTTAAATTGAGCAGAGACAGTTCCTGCTGACAAGCACACCAATTTCAGGCAAGACTTTAAAACTCTCTTTCAAAATAAATGTTGTGGCCCCTGCCTGTTCCCACCCCTTCTGCTGGATTCTGCAGTCAATGTACCGGTTAAGGCTACGGACAGTGAAGACGTTACACTGAAATTCGGAGGGTGGTTAAGATGCTGTGTGGTTTTTAAGGTGGACGAGAAATTCAGAACTACCCTGTGCAATTACTGACAGTGTTTTGTTTTAAATTCAGCTGTTTATATTATGACACTGTCCACATTAAAATATGCCTTTGGCCTTGAAAATTACGTGCTTGTGCAAAACTTCTTTACAGATAGAATGCTCCGAATATACTATGTGTAAGATGCAGGTCACTATATACTTTTCACAGAAGCATATGGTCACTTAAATACAAGCAACTGGTAATTCATTAATGGATGTTGCCGATACATTCCTAGTATTTTGACTCATGTAGAGTCAGGTGGTCTATACCTTCAAGGTATATACAACTGATCTTAGTAACATTAACATCTGCCTCACTTCTTATGAGGCAAAAAGCACATAAATGCTTCTGTCTTCAACTAGATATACCACACAAGACCAAAAAATAGATGTAGACTCAGTGTTTTAAGTTAGCTGTTTCGTGGCTTTGTTCTGTGTTGGTAGCACAATATTAAATGCAGTGTCGGAACTGAAATATTGTGGGATTTCTAAGCATAAAGCACACATTTATCACTTTAAGCTAAAAATAGTGTTGGTTACTGCCCAGGTAACCATTTTGGCATTCATAAGAAGCTTTGTTTACTGTCTGTAGTGTGATGTTTGTCTTTGGCCCTGTTCCTCCCATACCTTTTGCCCTGTTGACTGTTTCAGTGTCATAGAAATTAAAGGATTTGACAAGTTGGTTTCCTCGTCTGGTTCCAAAGTACCACCTCAAGTATCACTGTTGCTGCAGTCGGATCTGTGCAGGCAGGAGCTGGTGCTGCTGTGTGCTTAATGGGATGAACGCGTGAGCGGGTGCTGCAGAGTGACGTTTTCTCCTGCATGTCACCAGGAGTGAGGAGCGCGAAGAGGGCTGCAGCCCTCGTCTGACCCACCAGGTCTCCTGCTTTCCCATGTGTCTGTGGAGCAGGTGATGCTACTGCAGGTGGTGTACCCGCTGCTGTGCTGTAAAGACGAGATGGCTCTTTTCTTAAAGAATTTACAGTCTGAATTAGAAACCAATAAGAAACAAAGAGCAATTGGCTTTTTCATGCATGTGTCTTCCATTTAATTTTGTAAGAGTGTTCTTGGTTATTTTCCCTTTCTCTTTCTTTTCCTTCTCTTCTGGAAGCGGGATGGGCTTGGGTGGTGTCCTTACAGAAGCTGAGCCTTATGCTCAGTGGACTAGCATCTACAATTTTGAAATACCAAATACAGGAAGACAACCAAACCCTGTTGGTTTACATATAATCTGATTTTTAAAATAGCAATTTTTTTTTAAATCTAGGTAAAATAATTTTAGCAGAGACAGTACACTAAGGCTGTGTCAATAACCTCTTTAAAAAGAAACGTGCTCATTTTTGTTTAGAAGAGCATTGATTTGAACTGTGAACCTTTAAATGTTTTAAGGAAATAAGTTCACCTACCCCCTAGTGTTAGTATTTTTGTTGTTATTTTAGTGCTGACTGGAGACAATATTACATACACTACCTTCCCCAACCTGTGTATTTCAGAGCTGAAATCTTGAGCTCCTGAACATTGAATTTACTGTTGGTAAACTGGCAAGTTATTTCAGCCGCATTAGCAGTGTTTGAACTTTACACAAACACTGCTTTTGAACTCATCCCATTCAGGGAGAGCAATCTGAGCCACCAGCTGGTGATAACCTCTGCCGCCTTGTTCTGCCTTGCCCAGTGCCCTTCGCTCAGGCCAGTGGTCTCTGACACTGTCACAAGACGCTGTGATGCTCCATTTCTGGTCAAGGCGTGAGGAGATGAGCCCGTAGTTTGTCTGCCACATGCTGTTCTAGTTGCTGGCTTGGGTTACTCTTGGTTGGGATTGCAGACTTTCAGGGCTCACAGGTGATAGTTGTGCATGCTCTTGAACTGAAGCTTGTCACTGTTTTTTTTTTTTCTCTCTGTTTTGTTGGGACTAAGAAGTCATTCAGGATTTTCTGGTTGGTTCTGTCCAGCCTGTTCTGTGTTTGAATGGCTTCTTCCTATCTCAGGAATGCTGCAGGGTTCTGAATAGGACTGCGTCCCCCCAGACCACATCCATAGAGGATCTCCTACAAGTTTCATTTTAGTTAAAGCCTGACAATGTTGGAGTTAACACTAAAGGTGACTTCCAGAATCCCTGCTGTGCCATGTAACTGGGGAGGGGTGGTGGTGGGGAAATGACATGGAGCTCACCTGTGCAGAGTCCGTTTTCCATTCTTTTTCTAGGCAATCTTTAAAATTCTGTATTACTAAAAATATATTTTAAAACCCTAAGTTCATGAAGTTCAGGGGCTGATGAAACTTTTTTCTAAATCTGGCCTTAATTCTTGAAGACATCTAACATCTTGGCTTGCTTTCGTTTTATGTTCTCAAGTCATTCACTATCTTGTTTGGTGGCACTGATGGTAAGAACAGATACTCTTGATGTAGGCAAAACGTGAAATAACAGAACAAGAAGAATCTATGTATGATCTGTAAGAATACATACCAGAAGGAAACTTAAATGGAAGGTTTTTTAGAAATGTTCTGCAATTGAAGCACCTAAAACTCTTCTTTCAAATGGAAAGAAGAAACACAGGTGTTGTTAGTTAGATGAAGGTTAATTGTATGTTCTCTAAATATGCCAGTAATTCACTAACACTGAAAAGAACTCAATGAATTCTTAAAATCTGTTTTGTGATTGACAGTGCAACAGTATCCTTGACTTTAGATTTATAGAAGCCTGTGAACTTTTGAAGATGGCTGTAGTTTGGCAACAGAAAACCTGAGGATGGTTGCTAGTTCTGTGTTAATTGTTATATTTTTCTAAGTAACTTTGTTTCATTTGTTGTTCATAGTTTTTTTATATATACATGACATTAAATGTTTTATCAAATATAGAAAGTGACTGCAAACAGTCAGGGATAGAGTCAGAAATATCCTGTAAACATTGATAATCCTGATGATATACCTACTTCTAAGCTGTTTGAAAGCTGTATCTCTGTGAAGGCCTCATACAAACAGAAATTAGGAAATCCCAGTTCTTAAGGGCTTTAGGTATCTTGACTATTCATTTGTACCTTCATGAGCACTTTGGGATACTGCTTCTAAATGGCTTTGGAGCGTTTGTTGTCCATTAACCTCAAGTGTTGCTGTTGCTTCCGCTCCCCCACCCCCATTACGTTAGGTTTTATAGTCGGCATCACTGGAAGAAGCTCCTGTCGTGAACACTGATTTGTTTTGCATTCCTTGTATATTCAGTGCTTCCATAGACACCAGCTGTTGAAATATCAAGGCACTTGCTTTGATTTTAGTATATTTATTTTCCCACATAATCTATATGGAGACATTCCCTAGTTAGAAATGTTCTTCCATTGTGAAAATGTTTGCATCAAATCGTTCGTTTGTACAAGATCTGTTTATTACCACTAGATTTCGTTAAAACAATCCTGTCATTAGCGTGGGCCTTCTGACGAATTACCAAGAGCTCATGGAAGTTTGGATTAGGAGAGAGATGAAAATGGTATGGTCATCTCGTAGAGATGTGCTTTTAACTTTCCGTAGTGTGAGACAACTGTCCCGCTTCTCAGTGAGAGAGTGACGTGCTCGTGCAGCCGGTTTGAGCCTGTGCCGATGGCAGTTACTCCAGAGCAGCGGATGTTCTGTGGAACCGCGCTTCACTTGTCTTCCTCGTAGTCTGTAGGGTAAGGCTGGAGATGGGGACACATCGCTCTAGTGCGTCAGCAGTGTGTAGCTCTTATGTTTGCACGGTGCCCGGGTAAGACTCTTCTGTACCCCTTGTATTTCCTGGGTACGAGAATGTTTTGGACCTCCTCTCTCCATGTCAAATGATCCTTCAGAAAAGCATCGTGATGGCGGTACCTCTATTGTGAATCCAATGGAGGTGTTTAGGTGCTTCAGGGGAAAACTGACTAGTGCAAGACTGGTATTTTTCCTGTGACCATAAGTTTTCCCAGTCTGGGCCAAAATACTTAGATTCCCACATTCTGTGCAAATAACTTTCTTTTCCCTGGCTTTAGATATTAAAGAACAAAGTTGAGCCACTTTTCATTTTCTAAAGGTAGTTTTCAAAGTATTTTTGCCTTATTTGGCCTGACCTTTATTGCTTTAAAAACACATGGTTAGAAAATGAAGATACTTTTGGGTCATGTATTTGAAATCTTGAAGTGTGGGAAACACATACTTGTACATAAAAAATTTGGGTAGATTTCCTGTACCTTCTGGTGGGGTTAGGAGCCCACCCCTGCATTACCTAGATAGAAAACAAGCGTTGCTCTTGTCTTCATGAAACTTTGTCTCTAAAATTCCCACTGAGGAGACAGAACATTCTCGGAGCGTCGCTGGCCATCTCGCATCGCGGGATCAGCTTCACACGGGCTTGGGTGACACAACCGTAACAGCGCAGATCTGACCCGGCGTTCCTGGGGGTGTTGCTCCTGCTGGTGCTGTACCAGTGGCAGCAGGTATCTTCTGTCGTGCACTTTCACGTTTTTCACTGCAGTGTTTTTGATTTAAACAACAAAAAAAAAATCACGCACAATCTTCACTGTTGTGTGAGGCCAAGAGATGCTGAATGGAATCAGCGGTCCCCTCTTGGTCCAGTTTGCGCTTAAGGCTTTGTAAACTCTGCAGTCTTGAGCAACTGGTGTTTCTTTCACATAGCTCTATCTTGGATCAAGGTAAAATATAGGTGAAAAATCACTCTTCTGGTGTTCCTTTAATCAGAACAGCTTCCTGTGTACATACTTTCCCTACCAAACCCTTCCGGCTTTATTTTAGGTCATCCAGAAATATGTTTTGTAGTGTTCTCGGTTGTGGATACTTCGCTGTGTTACAGAACTAAATGAAAATACATGCCGCCTTAGCCAGGTTGAATGTTTTGTGAAAAGCACTGGTAACGTGTTTTTTCCTTTGTTTGAAATGTTACACTGAATGGAAGATTATTTTTTTTTAACTGTGTTTTCAATAAAGTTAAAATGTGATTCATAGTGGAGTTTTGCTTTTTTTTCTTTTAAGCGATGAAAAAAAACCAAAAAATCTGTGGCACTCTCAATTATCCTGTCAGTAGTTGGTGTGAAGAGTTCCATTCCTCTCTCTTTTTCCTTCCTTCCCCTAAGTTAATGTGCTTTTGAGATTCTCAAATGATCAGATTTTTAAAATACGTGATTTATGGTGTGTGATGGAGATCCAGAGGCATTGCAGCCCTGTGTTTAAGGCACACAATTTGATCCCTCCACTTCAGTTAAGTGGAGTTGGTTGATGGAGGAGTGCGCTGATTATGTGATGTACAAATCATTTCAATAGCTTCATCGTTTGACTGAAGAGGAATTTTTATATACTAAAAACCTGACCACCATGGTTCCTAAACTGTTTGAAACTTGAATAACTCCAGACTTTCCATTTCGCGGGAGATTTTATGCTGTTGTTAAAGTTCAAGAATCGTGTGGCTGGAGGGGACCTGGAGGTGTTTGATTCTCTGCAGCTGAACAGACCAGACATACCCACGTTATTGCTGGTATTTAACCAGCCTGGCAGGGACTGTCTGCGCTGTGGTTTCTGTGCTGTCTCTGGGCAGTATATATATAATATTAATTGTCCAACGTTTCCTAAATGTCAAATGGGAATGGCCCTTGCCACGCTTGAAGCTGTAATTTGCTTCTCAAACATCCATAGTAAGACAAGACTTTATTTGCACCAGCGTTTTCCACACCTGAAAGGTTACATTTCCCTTTATCTTCTATATAAGAAGGGACCCCCAATTCCCTCAACTGTTTTATGTAGCTTCTCATCATCCTTTCTGCTGCCAGTGGGGACTGTCGTGTGTTTCTAGAAATGCTGCGCTCGGAACTGGACACAGAAACCTCCAAGCTTGAGCCCTTACACTACATCATGACTTCAGGACTTTTTTGGGCTGTTTTTTGGGGTTTTTTTTTTGGTAACATTCATTCATACTGAATTTGTGTTCCCAAATATATTTCTGGATGTTGTTCTACAGAAAGTTTTTACCTTGCTACATATACAAGATGCAAGTCATTTCATACATGGGGGTATTCCTATATAAGTGTATATTTTGCACTTCAGTATTTTGTGACACTGTTTGCTGCTTCATCTGCAGGACTGTATCCTGTTACAGAAATAAACTGAATTGACTTGGTAGGATTCCCTTCTTGGCAAATCTCCTGTCAAATACTAGTTCTTTTCAAGAAGTTTCTACCAGTGTTTTTCTGTGAAATTAAACTAATGTTTGCATTTCCCCATATTTTCTTGCCTCTTCCTCAGTTTCAAGATGGGTTTACCAATTCCTTGTCCTTTGGAGTCTCACACATTCTCCCCAAGTTCCTGAAGACAGCAGTCCCTGAAAGCCCTGTAGATGGCTTTCTGGCTGCCCAAGGGCAGAGCTGATCAGTGTCCTGGGAGGCTGTGATTTGGATTTGTGCTGATCACATACTGGTGGTTACAGTTGCTGCCAGGACAGTCAAGGACTGTCTGGAGGGGCAGGAGAGGCTGGGAGGAGCACAGCCCCAATTACTAGCCTAGGATTCGCCCTTAGGTTTAGGATTGAGACCCGAATTGGCCGATAGTCTCTTCCGTATCATGCATGTCACACCCAGTATATAGATGAGGAGCTGTCTCGAAGCTCATGCTCCTGCTGTGGGTTGTCTCTCTCTGGGTCACCCCTCTCAGGATTGTCTCAGTCTCTCGGACACTTGGGCTCTTTTTTCCATTCTGGGATGGTGGTTTCGGGACTCTCCCTGCTCCAGGGTCATTGGCTGGCAGTGGGCTGAGCCTTGGTCATTGTGTGGTGCGCAGTACCTCTGTGTGTCGCTCATTTATATATTTGTATATGTTGTTATCATCTCTATTATTATTTCAATGTTATTGTAGTTTAGTTATTAAATGGTTCTTATCTCAACCCAAGAGTCTCTTTTCCCTTCACACCTTTAGTTCTCTGCCCCGTGCCCAGGAGGGAGGAGAGGGAGCGAGCGGCTCCAGATAGGCTGCCAGATAGGGTCAAAACCTACAACAATCGGCAACTAATACGTAAAACATTTTTTTTTATCTGGTGATTCTCTAATACAGCCTTTCCCACTTGCAGCTTAAGACTGTACGCCCATACACCTGGGATTTTCGTCATCACCGCACTTAATGCGTGACACAATTTGATCTTTTCTGTATCGTTTGGAAGCTCTATCATTTGTGTAGTTGAAGAGTTATTGTCTTTTTATGCAAAATAAATTTTCTTGTTACCTTGATATGTTGCTGTTTCATTTTGGTTTAGCTTCTGACTTTTGTCTTTGTGTGCTCGTGCTTGTCTTATAAATTATCTATAGTGACCTGCTTTAGTTTCAGCAGTGCATAGCTGAAAAGTCATGATTATGTTTTTATTTTTTTTTTAAAGTGGTCAGTACTTCCTGTGGTTCCAGGTTCTCTAAAGCTCTGAAAGGATCCTGCATCTTTGAGCGCCACTTGCCTACAGCTCTCTGGTCAGTTGTTCGAACAGAAGCAGCCGCCGGGGTTCTAGGGCGTAAACGCAGCTGAAGGAAAAGGAAAAAAGTGTTTCGTGCTACAACTGCCAGTGCAGTAGTGGCAGTCCTTGTGAGCGGAACCTGTGCTGCAGCAAATCAGGTGCAAAAAAACAGGTGGGGGATAATGGTGGGGTGCTGCAGAGTGAACACAGTGCCTGAAACAAGCCTGGCTCATCTGTGAGAAAGGAAAATGAAAATGGAGAAAGGTAGGAGTGACAGAGAGGGGAAGAATAAAAATGCTGGAAGACAAAGTGAAACAATATAAAAGGGAAGCAACGACACCCTTCCAACCAACGTTTCTCTAAATACAAGGCAAGTACCATTGTCCATACAAAATAATTTATTTTTTTAAGATCTGGATCTGAAATAACTCGGAAGCACATATGTTGTCAGCTACAATCTACAAGGTAGTTAATTATGAGCTGTTTGTATCAATATTTGAGGATTTTCTTTTGATAATGTGAGCGACATAAAGGACAACTATGTCGCTCTCCCAAGGAAAAGTCTTCAAATGCTTGAAGACAGGTATGGTGAAACAAATGTGAACAAGAAAGCAGAACAGTCTGTCGTGAAAACTGATTGCTGTTACCAGAGAAGAGATGGGCTGGGTGAGCTGCAGGACCGAGAGGCATGATACAGATTGGACAGTCAAAGATCTCTTGCTGAAATGCCTGAATAAAAACAAACAAATGAACCTGGAGTGAAACAACGGAAGGTAAATATATCAGCAAAATGCAAATTCAAATGTTCAAATTTTATGGCTGTAATGTATTTTGAGCATTGATTCTAAATTTTGTCCACAGCCTCTTCGGGCTCTTTAACTGACTAGATGAAAGATGCTGCTGAGGTAGATCTCTGAACTGTAAAAACTTTTTAATACTTGTGATTTGGAACAGAGGGACCAAAATTTAAAAAAAACAATGCACTGAATCGTGCTGAAAAAACTGTCATAGAGCTTGTAAATGCAAACCTACCTTTTTAAAACAAAACAAAACCAACCTGCATCTGGATCTTTTCCCAGTCATTTTCACTTATTAATATTTCTTTTACTTCCAGCTGCTGAAATATATCTCGACTTGTAGCTATAGAAGAATCTATCTCAGAAAAAAATTTATCTAGGTTCATGTTGTAAGAACTCAACAGTCGATTGCTGATCTGTTGAACCTGAAAAGAAAATTGACTGCTGTTAGATTTGGAGTTACAGGTAGTCCATATGTGGATAAGTGTGAGCAATTTGACAAGTGGGTCTGATCAGTTGTGTGATCTGTGGAATTTTGTTCCAATTTGCAGCTGGTATCCAGATTTACGGATTAAAACATCAGGTCCCCAGACTCCACAGATTGACCATGACCCTTCAGAGAAAACACAGGACCGTGACTGAACTTTCTCGAGAGAGACGTACTGTTCTTAATGCATGTGGGTGCAGCACAGGGGGTAGCACTGTGTTAGAGAAAGCAAGTGTAGAACTCGGCTGAGCATGGGTTGTGTGATGGGAAACCAGGGCACCTGCTGTGGAGATGAAGGCGTGATACCCAGTGAGACAAGAGACATCTTGGGTGTAGTCGTTGGTGCAGACTTTTATGACCCACTGGCTTAAATCTGTTTCTGCATATTGCACATATGCCTGAGCAATCTGATCATCGGATCTGAAGATGCTCCCATCGCTGCTCAGCAAAGTAAAATACCTAAAAGCAGAGAATGCTTTTCTTAAACTTAATCATCTCCTTGAGTGCAATCCCAACTCACTGCGGCCACTTTCCCTCATTGCTGCAACAATATTTGAAAGTTCTGTGGGGAATCACACAAGTGTTAGACTTGTCTTCTGTGACTCTGCTTGTCAATGCTTTCAGCAGTTTTAAGGAACATTTTGACACCTGTGCCATGTCCATGCAGCGTGAGCTTTCCTCCCAGGCATTTCCTGTAGAAAAACAAGGAGCCATCCTTTCGGGGAGGATGGGATGGGAAGGGGGAAGTGAGGCAGCAGAAGGGTTGTTGTCAAGGTCAGACAGCTTGATGGTGGCTGAACACTTCCCTATTGTTTTCTTTCACTTTTTATTTTGGTAACTTTTCTCTACCAGGACATGTGCTCCCTTACAACTGCTGAAGGGACCCTTCACAGCATATATCAGAATATTCAAAGTGAACTTTTCTAGACCCGCAGGAATGAAGAGCCCAAATCCCACAAAAACCCCCAGAAAAACTATCTGAAAAGCTCACTTAACATTCTAAAATTTTATTTAAACTTTGATTTCCCTAAATTTCTGTCTAAAAGTGTGAAAAAACTTATTTTTTTGTGTTTAAAGAAAGTATGTTCACATAATGTCACAGAATCACAGAATGTTAGGGATTGGAAGGGACCTCGAAAGATCATCTAGTCCAATCCCCCTGCCGGAGCAGGAACACCTAGATCAGATCGCACAGGAATGCATCCAGGCGGGCTTTGAATG